>CM076570.1:1444573919-1444718742 GCA_034641835.2 Pinus albicaulis | reverse complement strand
CTTTGCCTCTACCTCATCTGTGGTCTATGCACCCACTGCTCCACTTGTCCCATTACAGTCTTAAGGCTATCGTAGCTCGCTTGTGATCCAAGAGATTAGCTGCACAAGGATCCCGCCTTACTTCGATGTAGCTCCTCTACATGTCCATGTCACCCCACCTCCGTGGTCCATGAGCACTCATGGCTACATCATCTCCGGACCCATCATCTGCCACTGCTGATTTGGAAGAAGATGCTTCCTTGTCCTTCTTCTTTTCTGGAAAATGGCTGGAAAAATGTCCCATTTTGCCACACTGGAAGCACTTGATCTTAGAAAGATCCTTCTTCTTCGACTGCTTCTTTGATGCCAAGGTTGCATCTTCCTCCTCTTCCTTCTTAACCTTGCGTAATGCAGGGCTGTGTTGCTTCTTGGTGAACCTTCGTAGTTATTCTTGCCACAGGATCGACCACAAGTTGTCCCAATCTTGGAGGTCCGCTCTACCCAAGATACTTTGGACAAAGGTTTCCCACTCATCCATGACTGCATTGAGGGAATTCCTGACTATCACTGCATCATCTACGGTTGCACCCGTTGCAGTCAGCTGATCCCTGATTGACTACAATCTGAAGAGGAAATGCTAGATGTCTTCTCCCTTGGTCATCATGAATGACCTCATTTGGGCCTCCAACAGCATCTTTCTTTGGATTTATTTTCCCTCATATAGGGAAGTCAAGGCCTTCCACATCTCATTAGTTGTCCTCTTCTCAACTATGTGTGGTACAATATGGTCCTTGATACTGTCCATTATCAGCCGCTTGGCATGACCATCAACTTCTCTATGCTTCCGTAGGAGATCCACATCTGTCGGTCTGGCTAGGGTCTTCTCTGCATGGTCTCTTAGACCATATGCCTCAAGGACAATCAGGATCCTTACTTTCCAGACCAAAAATTTTGAGAGGCCCTCTAGCTTATCCTAATCACACAATCCATGAGGAGCCATCTACTCAGAATGTATCGAAGCTCCTCTTCTTTATGCTAGAGATATTGGATCTAGGGTCCTTTTCGAAATGGGAACCCTCTGCTCCCTCTGACACTTGATTTCCCTCCTTGGAAATCTACCAAATCAACTATGATTCAGCTCCTTCTTTGATCCTCTGACCAAACTGCAAGTTTCCTTTGGAAATAAACTCTCTGAGAAGTTGATCTCTTCCCAAACTTTGTCACTTGTGCTAAGGTTAAAAATCTGAAAACTTCAGAAGTTTAACCCCACCAGCTCTTATGAATTTCTGAAACTTTTCTGCGGACTTTTTCTAGATCTGACATATTCAAATCTGAATCAAATTGGCTAGCTTCAGACCTAACCAACATTGTTATTGAGCTGCCTCTGTGCAATAATTGTGTGGGCTTGCTAGGACACAACGCAGGACAATGTCACCATTCCCTCTGCGTGAATCTCCTCCTGAAAACTGTGTTGTCCCTTCAGATCTGCTTTTATGCTACCTTTCCAGCTGCTTTATGCAGCTAGATCCTTCAAATGCTTCAGCTGGTGACCCTTCTAGATACTCAATGGCTCTGATACCATGTAGAAATTTCTGAATCTTGATTCTTATGCAGAAATTATTTATGTTAATCTGGTTAAGCTTCTCCTACTTATACAAGTTATCAACTGAATAAATTCAAGCTAACATCAAAGCAAAACACATGAAAGATCTCTACCAATTTAGATCTAGAATAAGCACATGCACACAGACAAAGTGACATAGTTATTTCTGGACAAACTGTCCTCGGAAAAACCCAATGTGGGAAAATCGATCTCTGTCTGCTAGAGGGTTCTATTATTAAAAATATTTCTAAATACACAACTCTGGGTTCCTAGATCTAGAAAACCCTACAGAGAAAACTCTAGATCTGCAGCACCTAGCTGATCTAAGACCACAATACTGACTGATCCACACCATCAAACGAGATTTATAGAACTCAGCCAGATCTAGGACTAGAAACCCCAAATCCGCCCTTGAAAGACACTGCGTCAGCCTTTGAAGGCCTCCAAATCCTCAGCGTTGTCACCGGAAGGGACTACGTTACCCCAGACTGGGTGACGCAGTCACTACGCCGCCCCTAAGGGACTCTGCATAACCCCTGAAGGGTATCCTGAAATCACGTTGTCCTTGCTATTGTTGTTACCGCGCCGCCATCTCCCGTCGCCGCCGCCGTCCGCCGCCGTTGCTGCCGCCCTCTCGTTCCTACCGCCTTCCTCTCCGCACTGCCTTTTGATCTCTTCTCTCGCTTTTTGTGTATTTCTAAACCCCGAGATCGCATCATCCCCTTGGCCTATCCTTGAAATTCTCTCTCGCAACCGAGCTACACTTCGAGAATTCTTAGCAACCCCGCCCTAGAATCTCAGCTTAGCTTTAGTGCTCTGCCTCTGTGTGTGTTACAAATGACCCCAAGCCTTTCCTTTATACTTTTTTCATTGACAAATCAATGACCAAGATTAAATCTTTAATCAATGGATAATATTAAAAGAAAGCTTGATCTGTGCGACTTAAGACAATTTCATCACATGTTTAATTAAATTCACTTTAATTATTTTATTTTCCTAAGTTTTAACTTAGGAAATACATTAAAATAATTAATTAATTTAATATCTCCTAAAGCAGATGAAATTTCCCAAATCCATTTCTGGGTCTTGTAGATGAGGTGAACTCTAGTCCTTCCTCAAAATTTGGGACTTAGAGCACAAATGATGCTACCCCAAATACACAAAATCTCAACACAGTAGGCATCCGCCAGTCATCATCACACGTCTAGGGGAGCGTGACTCGCACAGCCCTCCCATGACTCCAATTTTTGGAGGATAAACGGTGGGCAATACCTTCACCCCTCCTAGTAGAACCAAGGTTAACACCCTATCATGGAATCTCAATTCATCTCAATTGTTCTTCGAGTTTTGTCATCACGCGGTCGGTTTGGTAACGATATCATCTGCGATGTAAAACACTTGTCCACAAATTATAACATATGTATTAATATGTTTTAAAGCAAATTGTTACCCACATAACAATTTCTACACATTCCAAATATGTTGCTATCTATGATATTGATCCTTGAGTTCATATAACATACTTGGTTATGTTTATCCAATAGGTCTGTAAATTCATTTTCACCTTGAATAGTCAAGTGCAATCACTCTTTTATTTCTATCTCATCATTTATGTTGATATGTTAAATTATAGATACCATATCCATAACATAATTCATAATTTATATCAGTATCCCTGTACCAACAATGTTTAAGCAAAACTTTCTTCATATTGGTATCCATGTACCAGCAATGTTTAAGTAATTAATATATTCTCACATGTCATAGTACATAATGACAGTCTTAAGTATCCATCCAAAATAAGATAAGATTATACAAAATAAGTTTTTAAATGCTTATAAATATAACCCACAGTTATAAATGTCACATAGAATAATCGAACACAGATATACAAATAAGGGTGTAGCTACTTTTTCTATACTATATTAACCAATTAACCTTATAAAAGTCACAGGTTGAGACTCTAAATCTAAATGGAGGGATGCTCCAACCTTTATGATTGCATATATAGAAATGAAATGAATTGAAACAAGAGCACAAAACACTTACTGTTTAGTCGAAGCATGAACTAATTTCTTGATACAGGTTGATTAAGAACTCTAAAACACAAAACTACATATGGATCCAACCAATCTTTTCATTCTTGTTATTTATTTGTCTTTTAAGTCTGATTATCTTTGATCTGTAATTTGGATCCCAAGAGATAATAACATCAACTTCTTTATCATGTTATTTCAGCTCATCTTCAGCCTAAAATCTAGAAGCCATGGAGTAGAGTTTTGCAGGGCTGATCATTAGGATTACGCTGGAGATGGAGGAAGAGTCAATTGACTACTCTAAAGATCCTTTAGTGGGAGGGTTATCTTCATTGAAGGAATTTATTAATGCTTGAAAATGCATTATTCACTTTGCATTATACTTGGTCTACTAAGAGTGTCATGTTTTCAACAAGATGTCAATTGTTGACGAATAATAATTTCCTCTTTCAATAAAAATTTCACAATTTATAAGATATGCATAGTCACATTATCAGTATGTTACAGTTTTGATATAATCTCTTTTCTTGCAAGTTTCACCATTTAGAGTCGTAACTCTAGCTAGGATATTACTAGCTTTACCATCTTTCCTTAAACCATTGTTTCATTTCTATTATATTGACTCATTTAATCCAAACACATAACACATCACTAGAATACCCTCTTCTTTTCTTCACATCAATCGTTTTCTTATTAGTCTTTAGGCCTTATCTCATTGCCAAATGTATCTTCTTTTCTGACAGTGTACAATTATTATCTTTAATTTTTATCTTTAAACATTTTCCCAGTTTCACTTGTTATTCTGAACAAATTAAAAGTATTCACAACTCCTTATAGTTCATTGCTTTGACCTTTACCAAATCATATTGCACATATTTTTAAGAAAAATCTTTTTGATAGAAACACCCTTTTTCTTCCTCATACCATATACTCCTAATATCCCATGTTTACTTTAATTTGAAAAACATATTATCAAACTAACTTTGTTTTCTCGCCTCTAGTCATCATGGTTTTCTTTTCTTCTCTTAACGCATACAATTATCGTTACTATTTCCCAACTTCGGTAAGACCCTATAAATAAATTCAATAACGTGGATATCAAATGTAATCTACTTGTCATTTCAAGTTTTAAGGCATCACAGGATAGAATTTCCTAATCATACTCCCTGATGTCCATAATCCATGGATATAGTTAGTCACTTAAAAAAAAAATTATAATATGACTCTCCCATTAAAGGGCGAAACTATTATAGATGTTGCCATGCACATAAATTACCCTATAATTGATCAATTTTATTATAAATTCACTCTTTAATCTAATGTCATTGACTTCTTATGTTGCTTTGTGAAACTTCCCCTCACTCACCTTTGGTGTTATTTTGTCGATCTCAATATTCTAAGTTGATTATGATAACTAACATTTATTATCATCATCAGAAGTTTGTCATTTCATTTTTTTCCCGTCCTCCCTAGGTACCATATTGATTATATTATGGTAACAATGGAGATCAAATTTTGCAATTTTCCGCTAGACTTTCTTGGTAACTATATCGTCTTGTTCTAATAGTGTGTTTACTACCTTATAGGGTGGTTTCTTACCCTTTTAACATATGTTTTATCCATCAATTTACCTCAAACTAGCTTAGCTTTTTATGTGGTTGTATCTTACTTTACATCTAACAGTCTTGTCATAAGGTCCCTAGTCATGCTTTCATTACCATTCTTCCTTTCTTCAAGAGTTAACTTCTTTGGAGCAACTCCGCCAACTATACTTTATATATGCCTAAATAATTTCCACGAATCATCTTATATAGTGTCATAATGTCCCTAATTTCTCTTTCCTAAACCACATTGTTTTTCTTTCCATGAAAATGCTACGCTGCCATATTATTTTATTTTGGATATCGATATATCCTTACGGTTGTAAATGGCTAATTATCTATCTTAACAATGAAATAATGGTTTGAATATCAAAATATCCAATTTAGTGTATATTAAACTATAAAAATTTAAACCTTCACTCTACTTCTTAAACCACTGACACATATACTTGGATAGTAATTAAAGTATAAACATAGGAAAGCGGTATAAAGGATATTTGCATAAATTCATATCATCAATGGTTATAGTTATCAGCTAGTAAGATATATATGGAAAACTCAACATCACTTGGAGAATGGAATGTTTCAATTGCATAAAATCAATTAGGATAGTTTCCATTCTAATGATCAAAAGTTACAGAAAAAGTTTAATGTCTAAAGTGATGTTAATGTGCTCATTTTAATATGATAATTTTGAATGTACTTCAAACCTTACTCACACGATATACAAAATCTTAAACCTCATTGTGGAAAAATTTGCAGTTGATATCCATGAGTTATCTCAACTCCTTTGTCGGATGGAATGTAAAGCAAAAGTAATGGATTAGGAATCAAGTGGGATTGAGCTTGATATATGTTTTCGACACATACATCAGCATTAAATATCCCATCTCTTCTAATAAAATGTATCATCCCAGGCTTCCTAGCTTTCAAATATCGAATTATATAAAAATTTCATTTTATCGTGATTGTTAAAAGCGTCAATTTCTTCCAAAGTTGAAAAACCATTTTCCCTGTCATTGAATGTTTCATACACTAAATACTTTGGGTAAATTATCAAGGATGACTCGGAGTATTACACCTCGGATTATATTAGGATTGTTGCTTATAATTATGAAAATGAGGTGGTGATATCCAAGAATCAACATAAGATCTTGGAAAACAATTAAGAAACTAAGATATTTCTCATTGTGATCATTCGTCCTAGTACTTTCAACCTAGTCAAACAGACCCCTAGATTAACTTTGCATTCCTCAACACTTAAACCCATGGACTGAAGACATTTCTACCTGTATGAAATCGTTTTGTTTGTGGTTGCCAACCCATATCTATTTAATGCATATGACGAAATGAAAAATATTCCCTCGGTGTGAAACATCTTGTCATTCCTTCCAACCATGCTTCAGTACGTTCTCTGACTCACTCCTAGAAATTCTAGTTTGTTTAGCATCAATCTTTTTTTTTTTCTAACAATTTACAAATTTCGGCTTGTTACACTCCATCCCTTTAGAGGAAGAATAAATCTCTCTCTCTTTAATAATAAATCTCTCTCTATTCAATAATAAATCTTTTTTTTTTTCTAACAATTTACAAATGTCGGCTTGTTACACTCCATCCCTTTAGAGGAAGAATAAATCTCTCTCTCTTTAATAATAAATCTCTCTCTATTCAATAATAAATTCCTCAAACCCAAACCATCCTATCTACATAAATAGTTTAAATCTTACCATTTTTAAATGTAATTTATTATTTTTAAGTCATGAAGTCCTTATATCAATGATTTATTCTCAAATTTGTATATTATTTTACCCTCCTTTACTTTACTTCCTTACTTTATTGCCCTTCCTTAATTCCCCTTTTTTTTATTTTTATTTTTTTTATTATTCATCTACATTCCCGTATCTTAAATATATTCCTCTACACTCTTACCTTTCTCCTTTCTTTTTCCCTTTATTATCTCTTTCTCTTCTTATTCTCCTCATCTTTTGTGTGTGTGTATATATATATACATAATTTAATATATATTAGTCATCCTAACCTAGATGTTTGTTGAAATTTCAATATTTAATCACATATTAACTATTGAAATTGCGCTAGGGAAAGAGAATGAAAACCGTACCATAAAAAGATTTTAATAATAATGCCAACTTACCAAAGAAAAGCTAGAATGAGAAATCATAGTGAGTAAAACTTGTCTTCATAGATATTTAAGTAATAATGTCAACTTTTCTTGTTACGGATGACAAGAGACTTTCTTAAGGTGTTGATGATATCATCTTTATTTGATCCATGGACAACATCGCAATCTTCAGAACTTGGTCCTCCTCCATATCTAAGTTTGCAACTAATTTGTGAGCGACAAGTTCCTTGGCTAAAGCTATGTTTTTCTCCCATAGTTTAGAGCGTTCAGTTGTTGACTTGACAAGTTCCTCCTGCTTTCTTAGAAGTAAATCCTCATAATTAACTTTGTCTCTAATAGCTTTCGCCTGTGCAGCCTTTGCTTTTTCAGCACGATGTTGACATGAGGAAAGTTGCTCACTTATTTCTTTAATGTGTTGTTGATGAGACTCCAAGGCACCAGTAACAACCGTGAGTTGCCCCTCCAGTATTTTCACATTTGCCCATAGCACCTCGATATCTTCAAAAATAGGGCTATGTGGACGCTGTGAGTGTGTTTGTTGTGTCGAGTCTGAAACAAACTGGAAGTAGAGCCTGTGAATGTCTTTGTCCGAACACTGGGGCTTGCATACAAGGCAAGTAGGCTTCTTATTTGGCGAACAGTATTCGAGCCATTGTTGCAAGCATAGTTCATGAAACACATGGCCGCAGAGAGAATGTCCTCAATAACGGGCTCGACATCTTCATAGCAGATTGCACAGATGACCTTGGCCACATTTCCAGTATCTCTGATTTCACCAACCATTCTCTCCGCTTTTCTTTTTTTTTTAATCGCATGTCTTGTGTATTTACTTTTAGCGATTCTTTGCAGGATAAGTGGAAAAAAGCCACATCAGTTGAATAACACAATTCACCAAGAGCTAGTCTAATAGGCATGGTTCTTCGTGGTCACCCCTCCTCGCTTGGATCAGAAAAAGCATAGACTCGGCATCAAAGTGTTTACTTTTGACGCAAAAAAACTATATGATGAAAACAAAACCTATGTTTAACATCTAGATCTCACACCTGTATTTCTCAATTTCACTAAATGTTGTTTGTGTGAAACGTAAACTGTGCTGATCGGCAAAATTTGAGTACCCATAAGTTGTTTTTAAGGCCATGACTGATGTTCTTCAATTATCCAAAAGACAGTTCTTTTCCTGCTATAATATATTGAAGATTTTGTAGTTTAAAGAAATCATACCAGAATTTCAAACAAGGAGATATTGAATTACTATCTCATATGGCACTGAGAATGTGACTAGCTTTCATGTAATCGAATCCATAAATTATTACGTACAAAAGAAAATAGTATGTACAGAATGAAATTTAGGGCAAAAATACAGAGCTTTCAAACAAAGACGAGATGTTGAGCTAATGCTTTTCTAAGGCACTAAAACTCTAAATAGTTTTCGGATTTGTGGTAAAGACCCTGTAACATGAAAATTTCTGACAGTAACTTGGGATTCCTGAAGTCTGCGGGAACCCATTATATGGCTACCTGTCCCTTGGCAGCAACTAACTATTGTGCTACTAGGGAAAAGCTTTACGAGTTTCTAAGGTTTAACAAATAGCAAACGGCTTTTGACACATAACTGAATGAAGAGAGCCACAAAGCGAAGGATAAAGATGCAAAGAAGCTCCTTCTATGCAGAGAGCCATAAATCCGAGTAGCCTAGAGATGCGAAGAAGCTCTAAGAGAAAATTGTTAGGGTTAAATACAATTATGTGTAGGATAATTAACAACTATTTATGCACCGAGACAAATGATCATGGACAATGAGAACGAGTGCAACTCTGTAAATTTAATGGAATCTATTTATCAAAGGTTGGCCCCTAGTTATTTTGTAAAATTTCGTCGTGCCAAATCACACCTTTAAAATTTCGCCCTGCCAAATCACACCTTTAAAACTATATGTACAGCTTAACAAAATTAAATTTTCAGGCTTCTCTTCTGGTTATTTTCATCGTTCTGTTACTCAAATGATTTGCACATTGTTTGACAGAAGTTTGTTCTTTCAGCCACTGCCACATAATTTTGCCTAACTTGGCCAAAAAAACATTCGCCCAATACAAAATAAAAAAACTCCAAAACATAATATGTTTAAACAAAGTTCCAAACCATAATATATTTAAACAAAGCATGCTAAATCTACTTTTATATTTAAAAATGTAATTTAAATAATAAAATTTATAGTTTTATTTAAGAATTTCGAGAATCAAATTCTCACACTCAAATGAAAAGACCAAAGACCAAAAATAATACGTTTAAACTCTCTCCATATTAAAAATACTAAAATGAAACTAAATAAATTATAAAAATAAAAGGGATCCGAAAGGCACATCTAACATCCAAGAATATATATATATATATATATATATATATATATATATATTATTTAGATATTCTACAGATTTCAATACTTCTTATAGCACAAAATCACACAAAAACATATGCAGAGCCCATAAGGTCCAAAGAGTCTGACACTCTGCTCTGATGCCATGTGCAAGGACCGAAATTTCAACAATTAACAATCATTAACAGAATTTATACTACACAATCCAGGGTGGGATTTCTTTTTTTTTGAAGCAGAATATATATCAATTGACTATTTAATACTTACCTGGAACCGTGTTTGAAGATGTTCCTCATCCGCCATGGCTCCAGCTCCCGTTACCAAACCGTCGTTTTCCTCCCAGCCTATCTGAGGTCAACGTCTCCGGTCCCCAGATCCAAAAGACAAGTCTTTTGGCCCCCGTGCCCAAAACTCCAATAACAATCGAGATCATTCCATGACTCTGTTAGAACTCACTACTCATGTCTCCCGTAGTTAGAACTCCTCTAACAGCATCCGAGTCAGTTTTCCCACCTCACTACCCATGCCCATCAAGTTTCTCCCCCTTCTCCTCTTATACACAAACTCCTTTCAAGATATTTATTAAAATATCCTCTTTTAATAAATGTCTTGGATTTCTAAAATATCTTAGTTTTATTAAAATATTATTATTTAATAAATACCTTGGATTTCTAAAATATCTTAGATTTATTAAAATATTATTATTTAATAAATATCTTGGATTTCTAAAAAATCTTAGATTTATTTGCATAAGTCGATGCTTTTAACAAAGTATTAGTTTGTATTATAAATGTGGTAGGTATAACTTTTACCTTACAATACATTCATTATATTCTGGTGAATTAGGTATTTACTCAATACTTCAATAATTCACTCATTACTCTACACTAAGATTTTTCATAATTGATTAGTGCATGTACTAGTGCAGTACACGTGATACATGCATATGTAGCTATCATATGTAGGTCTCATATGCATGCTAATATTTCTATGTTCTCTACAGCTCGAATTGGGTAGCTAATATTTCTATGTTCTCTACAGCTCGAATTGGGTAGGCCCTGTGTCACCTCCTCTAAGCACTGCATCACCCCAGTTGTGGATCAATCTGACTCCCGGAATCATAGATCTCAGCCTCCCGGTCTAACACCCCGGCTTCCGTCTTTTGGATCAATTCTGACAGTGAAATCTCATAAACCCTCTGAGCCCCTACGTGACTCTGCACAACCTCTGCGTCACCCTGACTGGCTCTGCGTTGGCTCTGTTGCACGTCTCTCTGCCTCTCTCTGTTGATGATTCTTCGGCTGAGAAAATCTCTCTCTAGATGTTATCTCTGCCCCTCACTGCACTGAATCACTTAGATCTAATCATCGTCCGAGCACTGCTCCATCAGAAGAATTCGATCTCAAGATTCACTCTGTGTGTCTTTCCAAATGACCCTCAAGCATTCCTTTATAGTCTTCTCGTTGAGAAATCAACGGTCAAGATTAGATCTCCAATCAACAGCTAAGATTATAACATGACTTGATCTTTGTTTTCTAGATCATTCTCACTCTGTTTTATTAATGCCCTTTCATTATTTAATTTCCCTACGTGAGACTTAAGGTCTCCATTAAAATAATTAATTATTTTAATAAAACATGATCTGAGTGGAATTTTCACAAACAGTTTCTTGGTTTTTTGGAATACATGTGTTTAAGCCTCTCCACCAAATTTGGGGCTTAGAGCACTTTCCGATGCTACAAAAAATCAACATACTTCACTCCTTTCTTGGCTTGAATGCTTCCATCCTAGCTCTCATCGCTACAATTAGAACCTGCACAATCAGACAACATAAGCCAATGATCTGCAATATATATGTAGCATCATCTAAATACTTCATTCAGTGGATCAACATGGCATCGAAATACATGAAATCATAACATCATATATAGGAAAACAAAGAACTCTATGCATTAATAGAAATGGAGTGAGTTACAACCAAAAATAGGAATTGATCCTGTAGAAGAGCTCCTCCAAGTTGACTCGTTCCTTCTTTACCACAAAGTGCACCTCTAATCACACAAATACATGGAATGATAACTATTCACAGCAGCAACATGAGGGTAGAATTCTATCTCCAAAATCCAACCCCTAGCTTGTGGATGGCCACAAATATATAGAATAGGAGGGTAAGTTGGGAGTTCTTATCCATTTACCAATCTAGGCTTTGAGATCCACTTTTGATGGGAGGATGGCATCAAAGGATAAGAGATGGAAACTCCAAGGAGAGATAGGATAGGATTTGAGAGTTTTATCTAAGCTAAATAGTTACAACAGATCCTGGAAGCTTCTAGAAAAGAAGGCTTCGGGATTCTCTCTCTTTTTCCCAAATTTCTAGAACAAATGCACCCTAGCATGGAGCAACCTACTGGTGATCAACCCTATCCAGCATGGAGCAACCTATTGGTGAACGCAGGTCCAAAGGCATACAGATTGCGTTGGTGCTTAAAGAGGTTGATTCAAGGTTGTTTCGGGCAGAAACTCTGGGATTAAAGAGTGTCATGTTTAGGGCTTTGTGCAATGATGATGTTAAAGGGTAAAAGGATGCTGATTGATCCAGTTTGCAGGTTGATTGACTAGATGTGACAAAATGACCTATAACACAAGTCACAAATGCTCGAGCAAAGGGTAAGGTCCACTATATTAATGTGTTGTAAGACAACAACAATGAAGAAGATACAAGGCCAACACCAAGCAATGACCCTAGCAGTTCAAAGGGGGAACAATCCCAAGAGGAAGTTAAAGGGGATGATAGGCCTTATGTAGGGATCAGGGGTGGTACTATCGCCACTCTTTCTGGAGTCCCTAGATACTACAACTTCAAGATCAAGGGGGTCATACAGCGACAATGAGCCACAACCTTGGTCGATGGAGGTAACTCACAACTTCATCGTGCAGCCTTGGTAGCAAAGAGATATTTCCAAAAAAGAGTTTGAGGGCTTTAATGTTGTGGTGGCTAATGGATACAACATAACATGCACAGGGAGGCTCCATGCTTGAACGTGACACTGGGAAATTACACATTTACCAAAGACTTCTTTGTAGTGGAACTTGCAGACACCCATGTTGTATTTGGGGGTACAATGGTTATCCTCGTTGGGGAAGTTGTCAATGAACGACTAGGTAATGGAGAAGGAATTCGAGGCCTCAAATGGCACTAAGGTAGTGTTGTGGGGTATCTCCAATGGTGCTCCTCGAATTGTATAAGCTAAGAGAATGCAGGCTATATTCAAGCATGGAGATATAGCTTATGCAGAAAGATGTCTAATTACGAGTCAAAAGACGTCAAGTAGCAGCCAACAATATCGGGTAGATATTCAGTTATTGTTGAATAAGCATGATGAGGTCTTTGGAGAGATTCCTCTAGGGAGACCTCCTGACAAGGGTTTTGAGCACACCATAGAGCTAGAAGAAGGGGCCAACTAGTGATCACCACACCTTACAGGCATCCAAAGAAATTCAAGGATGAGATAGAAAAGGTCATCAAAGAATTACTAGCCATGGGCCACACCAAACCTAGTTTGAGTCCATTTGCTTCACTAGTAATTTTGGTGAAGAAAAAGAATGGTACCTGGAGGATGTGCATTGACTATCGAGCCTTGAACAAGAAGACCATCAAAAACAAGTACCCCATCCTAAGGATTGATGAGCTGCTAGATGAGTTACATGGAGCAGTGCATTTCTCAAAGATTGATCTTCGATTAGGTTATCATTAGATCCAAGTCTGAGAGCAAGTTGTGCTTAAGACATCCTTTAGGTGCTACTACAAGCATTTTGAATTTTTTATCATGCCATTTGGGTTGACCAATGCATCGGCCACCTTTCAGTCATGCATGAATCACATCTTCAACAAATAGTTGAGGAAGTTCTTATTTGTATTCTTTGATGACCTCCTCATATACAGCAAAACATGGGAGGAGCAATTGGGACATTTGGATGAGATTTTGGGTATTACAAAGGAGCAGTCACTTTATGCCAAAGCATCAAAGTGTAAGTTCGGGATGACCGAGATCCTTTATTTGAGCCATGTGAACAGTGCACAGTGTGAAAATTTCTAAAACGAAATCCTACAGCAGTATTTGATATTATTTCTTCTACTTATTATTCAGGAATAAGTTATTTACAAAAATTACTTCAGTAAATATCAAAATAAATTCTACTACAGCCTTCACAAATGAAATACTGAGCAAAATATAAAGAAATAGTAGCACAAGAGTGACAATTATTTTTGGACAATTGTCCCTAGAAAAACCTAATGTGGGAAAACTAGTGCAGCAGATGAGGGTTTCTTTATTATTCTTCAACAAAAGTTTCTTGTACAATAGCAATCAACAGTAATGAAGGGAAATCTCTATGATAACACTGGAGAAATTTTCACACAAATTTCTGACGAAAATCTGATCTCTGAGAGGCCCTGTTGGCCCTCCTGCATCAGCTCTACGTGAGGACTACATAGTTATCGTCACTGCTCTATGTTGTCCCTCTATTGCTGTTGCGTTGTCCCTTCTCTGCACTGTGTCATCTGCCCTTGCACTCCTGACTGGTGTCAATACCCTCTCTGTCCTCTCCACCTGCAACTCTCCCTCTGAATCGATTTCTCTTGCCGAACTTCAGCCGCTGAGAAAATCGATTTGCTTGGGCAACTGAGTATCTGCTCTGGTGTTTTTTCCAAATGACCCTCAAGCTTCCTTAAATAATCTTCTAGCTGACATTCAACAATCCAGATTAGAAGCTAATCAATAAGATCATTTTCAATTGATCCTCGTCTTCTTCTAGAAGTTACACCCAGAGTTTAGATTAATACCTATTAACTATTTTAATTTCCCAAGTTTAGACTTAGGGTCTCATTAAATATAATTAATTTATCAAATAAAACCGTCTCCAGGTGGGATTTCCCAAAACAATTTCTGGGTTATCTGGAATATATGTGTCTAAGCCTCTACACAAAATTTGAGACTTAGAGCACATCTGATGCTACTACAAATCAACACTCCCTCTTACCGAGGAATGTGCTCTAGCAAATATGCCCTACTGCACACTGCTCTAACACCGAGGCATCTCCCTCTGCATTGTTGTTGCAATTGTACTGTTATTGATCCTACCACAATCAACACTGCATCCATACTGCAACTCCCTCTCAAATGCTACATTTGTGGGCGAGATGTGATTTGTTTCTGCTACTGAAACGAATTCTCTACCATACCCATCTGCTCCTTGAAGTGATCAAACTTGGCCCTTCCTAGAGCTTTGGTGAGTATGTCTGCCACCTGATTTTCTGTGGCGACATACTGCAACTAAAATGCCCCACACTGAACACAGTCTCTAATAAAATGACCCCTGAGTGTTTAATACAACTCTGATTATCACAGAAGATACTGGTCACTTTCATCTTTCTTCTGAACAAATTAGCTAGCGGTTTTCTAAGCCATATAGCTTTGCACGTAGTTGTGCTTGCTGCCATATATTTCGCTTCTGTTGAGCTCAGTTCTACAGACTTCTGCTTGAGGTCATTCCTGATCCGACGCTGAAGCAATACCCGGTGGTACTCTTCTGATCTACTGAACTTCCAGCCCAATTTGCGTTTGTGAAACCGTTCAATCTGACATCATCTCCTCGGGTGTACTTCAACCCATATTCGATTGTTCCCTGCACATATCTGAGAATGTGCCTAGTTGATGCCCAGTGTACCCTCTTTGGTTCTACCATGAACTAACTGAGGATGTTGACAGCAAAGTAGATGTTTGGCCTGGTGTTGACCGGATACATAAGTGATCCAATGAGCTTCCTGTACAAGGTGGGGTCCACTTCCTTGTCTCCCGATGCATCTATATTCTTCCAGTTAGTTATCATGGGCATTGCCATGGGCTGACAATCCTGCATCCTGAACCTCTTCAGAATTTCTGAGGCATATCTTCCTTGTCTTAGGAAGATTTCTCCATTCTTCTGCCATACCTCCAACCCTAGAAAATAATGCATCAACCCCAAATCCTTCATGTCGAATTTAGCTTCCAAGTTCTTCTTGCAATCCTTTATGAGCCTAGATGATCCTGTAAGGAACAGATCATCTACATACAGTACCAAAACTAGTGGCTCATTCTCTACCATTAAATAGTAGAGATTGGGATATGCATCACTCTTGACAAATCCTAACTGCTGCAAGTACCCATCAATCCGACAATACCATGCTCTGGGTGCTTGCTTCAGCCCATATAAGGCTTTATTCAGTCTACATACATGAGATTTCTTCTCATGGGTTTCAAATCCTTCAGGTTGTTCTATGTACAACTCCTCTTCTATCACCCCATTCAAGAACGTTGAATTGACATCCATTTGGTGAATTTCCCATCCCATCTGCGTTGCTAAGGACACAACAGATCTGATGGAGGTGTATCTGGCAACAAGGGCAAAGGTCTCCTCATAATCAATTCCCTCCCTCTGTGCATATCCCTTGGCCACGAACCTAGCCTTGTACTTCTCTATGTTGTTATGTGCAACATACTTGATCTAGTAGATCCATCTCGAACCTACAACTGATATGTTTTCTGGTCTAGGCACAACTTCCCAAACATCATTAGTCATGATAGAGCTATACTCTTCTACCATTGCATCCAACCAGACTTGATGTTGTGAAGGCTAGAGGGTTCTTCAACCTGTGCTACCAAGGCTTGGTATATGTCAGGTTGTCTACGCTACCTTTTCTCAATTCTAGGAGCTCCAACAAACTCCTATGCGTCCCTCAGCATCTGGCGTACTTCTCTGCTAGTTCTGCCACTGGTGGTGGGTGGCTCAATCAATTCCTCCTCCTGTTGTCCCATGTTGTGAATTATCTAGATTTTCCTCACCTGAGGAAATATTGGTGCTAGTTACATTGCTTGATCCAGATGTCTGTCCACCTGTCGGTTCTTCCCCCTGCTGTTGTTGGACAAGAGGAACATCCTCAGACTTCCCTCCAGTAGGCTAATCTCTCAGGATTTCCTAAAAGCTCTATCTTCCATGAAGTTTACAACCTGTCTGACTACAATCTTCCTGCTGCCCAGAATGTAGACTCTGTATGCCTTCGAGGTCTCACTATATCCTACGAGATACCCCTTTTCTGCAGTCTGATCTAATTTGCTCTGCTTCTCATCTGGAATGTGACAATACGCCACACTCCCGAATATCCTGAAATGACTCACTTCCAGCTTCTTCTGTGTGAAGATACTTCGGGGCGTTCTCTTGCCCAATGCTTTATGAGGAGTCTTATTCTGGATATATATTGTTTTGATGCATGTTTCTGCCCATAAAAATCTAGGCAGATCCTGGTCATACAACATTGTGTGAAAATTTGAATCCAGACATATACAGTTGCAGTGATAGATTTATTTCTCCTACTTATTACTCTGATAATTATTAATAGAATTCTATCAGTAAATTTTGAAATAAGTACTACTGCAACATTAACGATTACATATGTAGAGAAAGGAACAGTAAGAAACAATCACATGTACACACTTATTTTTGGACAATTGTCCCTGGAAAAACCCAATGTGGGAAAACCGGTGCAGCAGATGAGGGTTTATATATTATTCTTCAACAAATGAATTCTTTACAAGGAATACACTGGTAGATACATTTAGAAAACACCTGAGACAAAATTCCACGAACCTCCCGAAGATTTTCTGACATCCGGAAGACCCTCTATCTCCCTCTACATCTCTCTGTGTGCTTCTCTGCGCAGTCTCTGCGCTAAACTGCATCACTCTGCATGGGAACACAACGCTGCAGCTCTGCACTGCCTTCTGTGGCCCTTTGCATCCCTCTGTCCTCGTACTCAATCACTGTTGACTCCCTCTTCTCCTTCTGCCTCTGCAACTCTGCCTTGCAACTCTCCCTCTAAAATTGAATTCTATTCCTTCATAATCGATCTCCTTCGGGTTACTAAGTGTGTGCCCAGCTTACATTCCAAATGACCCTCAAGCCTTCTTTTATAATCTTCTCATTGATGAATCAACGGCTAAGATTAAAACTTGACTTGATCTTCAAACTCTAGAAGATTCACACTTTGTCTTATTAATACCCATTAATTATTTAATTTCCCTAAGTTTAGACTTACGGTCTCCATTAAAATAATTAATTATTTTAATAAGACATGAACTGAGTGGAATTTCCACAAACGGTTTCTGGGATCTTTGGAATACTGATATCTAAGCCTCCTCACAAATTTTGAGACTTGGAACACTTTCTGATGCTACAAAAAATCAACACATTGCTCTTGTTTCCCCAACAATAGTCATATTCTTCCACTCTGCAACTCCATTTTGCTTCGGGTTATATGGAGTCGTCCATTCTCTTTTGATGCCCTCACTTGCACAGAATTCTGTGAAGTCCTTGTCAATGTATTCTCCACCATTAGCTAAGTGCAATACTTTTATCTTCTTCCCTATTAGGTTTTCAACCAGAGCTTTGAATTCTTTGAACCAATCAAAGACCTCATCCTTGGTCTTTAAGAAGTAGATCCAAGTTTTCCTGGAGTGGTCATTAATAAAGGTGACGAAATATTCGCCACAACTAAGAGACCTAATAGACATTGGACTGCAAATATCTAAGTGTATTAGCCCCAATACACTTAGAGCCCTATTGTTGCTTCTGGAATATGCTGCTTTAGCGTACTTCCCTAGTACGCATCCTTTGCATACGTCATCGTGCTTGGTACTTAAGACTGGAACTCCCGTAACAGTTTCTCTGAGTATCCTCAGAGCCCCATGGTGTACATGCCCCATTCGTCTGTGCCATAGCTCATTCAGGTCCTTTTCACCATTGAGATCATTGCCTACCAATGCCATTGGAGACTCGAGTTGCAACCTATATAGTTTGTTGCTTTGAATTCCAATCTGAGTCTTTTTCTTCAAGCTTGGATGTTTGACATATACTTTCCTTCCAATGAAGTACACATCATATCCTTTGTCCTGTAACTGGGACATTAAGAGTAAATTCATTCCCAATCCTAGCACATGCAGCACATTCATGACTCGAAGGTTATCTCTTGCTTCTGTCTGAAATGTTATGGTCCCTCTTCCTACTGGGGTACACTTCGTTTTGTTTCCCACAATAATCTGGAAGTTCATCCGTTCTTCTTGATAGCTCGAGAAATATTCTCGTACTCCAGTCATATGAGTTGAAGCCCCGCTATCAATGTACAAATCATTGGCTGATGCAGAAGTCAATAATCAAGCTAATTCTTCTTCCAGTCTGGAAGATAACTCTGAGATGTCATGATCTTCCATCATGTTATTTCTTTTCTCTAGCAGATTCTGCAGAAAAACTACATAAACCTCCATCGTGCTATTTCTTTTCTCTGGCAGCTTCTGCAGAAAAACTACGTAATCCCTCTGGGGTTTGATTTGCTATCAATGCAACACCACGGCTTCCCTTCAACACAGATTCTTCTGTGCCTTTGCCCAATCAACCTCTGATACCATGTGAAAATTTCTAAAACGAAATCCTATTGCAGTATCTGATATTATTTCTTCTACTTATTATTCAGCAACAATTTATTTACAAAAATTATTTCAATAAATATCAAAATAAATTCTACTGCAGCCTTCACAAATATAATATTGAGAAAAATATGAAAAAATACTAGCACAAAGGTGACAATTATTTTTGGACAATTGTCCCCGGAAAAACCCAATGCGAGAAAATCAATGGAGCAAATGAGGGTTTATTTATTATTCTTCAGCAAAAGTTTCTTGAACAATAGCAATCAAGAGTAATGAAGGGAAACCTTTGTGATAACACTGGAGAAATTTTCTCACAAATTTCTGACGAAAATCTGATCTCTGAAAGGCCCTACTAGCCCTCCTGCATCAGCTCTGTGTGAGGACTGTGCAGTTCTGCGTCACTACTCTGCTTTGTCCCTCTGCTACTTCTGCGTTGTCCCTCTGTTGCTTTTGCGTTGTCCCTTCTCTGCACTGTGTCACTTGCCCTTGCACTCTTGACTGATGTTGATACCCTCTCTGTCCTCTCCACCTGCAACTCTCACTCTGAATCAATTTCTCTTGCCGAACCTCGGCCACTGAGAAAATCGATTTGCTTGGGCAACTAAGTATCTGCTCTGGTGTTTTTCCAAATGACCCTCAAGCTTCCTTAAATAATCTTCTAGTTGACATTCAACGGCCCAGATTAGAAGCTAATCAATGGTTAAGATCATTTTGACTTGATCCTCATCTTCTTCTAGAAGTTACACCCACAGCTTAGATTAATACCCATTAATTATTTTAATTTCCTAAGTTTAGACTTAGGGTCTCACTAAAAATAATTAATTTATCAAATCAAACTGTCTCTGTGTGGAATTTCCCAAAACGATTTCTGGGTTATCTGGAATATATGTGTCTAAGCCTTTACACAAAATTTGAGACTTAGAGTACATTCGATGCTACCACAAATCAACACGCAGGGGTTACAAGTACATCAAGAGAAGATACAGGCCATACAAGATTGGCCCACACCTAGGAACCTTACCAAGTTGCGAGGATTCTTTGGGATTTGCAGCCACTATAAGCGGTTCATTAAGGGATTCTCTTAGTTAGGCACAACACCGACACACTTCAGAAAGAAGGCTTTGTTCCGATGGACAAAGGAGTCATAGATGGAATTTAAAAAGCTCAAATAGGTGATGAGATCATGCCCGGTGTTGGCACTTCTTGACTTTAGCCAAGCCTTCGTATTGGAATGTGATGCTTCGAGTGAGGGGATAAAAGTTGTGTTGATGTAGAATAAACACTCGATAGCCTTCAAAAGTCGAAAACTCAAAGATCTAGAGAAGCTCTATTCCATCTACGACAAAGAGATGCTCGCTATCATGCATGCTTTGGCGAAGTTCAAACAGTACTTGGTAGGGGGCAAGATTGTGGTCAAGACAAATCACGATAGCTTACAACACTTCCTAGAACAAAAGGATGTTGAAAAGTGTAACTAGGTCAGTCTTCATATTGACTATGTAATTATGTATTTTATGTAAAGAAGAAGACAAAGATAATAAAATGTATTTTGTACTTGCTTCATGGGTTTCAAGAGCAAGATTTTATTATAGGTTAAATAGACTTCTTCTTGATGTCTATCTAGGGTTTTTTCTTCTAAATAAAAATGTAATAAGTGTCATATATGAAGGATCTAGAAATGCTCCAAGACCAAGTTCAGAAGCTGTGGAAGAATGGCTTGAAACCACCCTTAAATCAACGCTGGAATATATATGATAAAGATGGCTTATAATTGGCAATAAAGTCGGCCTACATGTCGGCCTAAATGTGTGTTGTGTGGTCGTCCTAAAGGAAGGAACATGTGCTATATATATACATTGACCTGCAGCCATTTGTGAACAAGACATTGCAGACAGTTTTGTCACAAAAATGCGAAGTTCAAGAGGTATAAAAGAAGTGGAATTCAGAAAGTGTACATGACGGAAATAAATGCGGATATCTCTGATGTGTTACAGAAAACGAAAATGCGAATCACTATGAACTCAAGTGCGGATAACCTGAAGTAGATTTGCGGTGATCTCTGTAATTAAAGAGCAGGCTTTCTCAATTGATACAATGCGGATTATATTTGTGCCAGCATTTACATTGCGGATCATATTTAAGTATATTGCATACCTTTGGGCAGTGTGTAATACAATCTTAAAACTGAAAGGGAAAGCGGATTTACTAGATGACATCCTATTGAAAAAGGTGTTGCGATCCACCTAAATTAAAGTGTGGATATGTCTGAGAACAATTTGCGGATTTCCTGAAGTTGATTCAAAGAATAAAATTGCAGATGTCTAAAGAATTAGAACAGCGGTTAATGCAAGCATATCACAGCAAGTTGGTTGGACGTTTCGAGTAATAAAAGATCCAGATTCCTTTGTGAAGAAGTGCAGTTTCTCCCTATGGTAAAAAAAGTGTCAAGTTCAGAAAGGAATGCGAATTCATTTATGGCATAACAGTAAATATGTGGATCACTATGAAAATATGTATGTGGATACAATGTTAAGTAAAGGTCGGTTATGGATCATTGCTGGATAAGAAAAAAAGAGGAAGGTAAATTCCCTCTCACATTCGATAAAAGAAAGGTCAGTACAGGTTAATGAAGAAAAGAAGGATCAACAGCAGTATGAAGGTCTTGGAGTCATTCATAGGTCAAGGGTCTGAATCTTGGTCATGGTACTTATCATTTGAAGATCTATAAGAAGAATTCCTTTCGGTTTTTCCTCTCCAAGAGGGAGAGGTTTTGCCCTAGCTCTAGGAGCCTAACTTTTGTGTCTTGTGTCTTTTGATAATTGACTTGATGAAAATTTAATAAGCTAACGAAAAGAAGACATAAGTATCTCAAGTAACCTCACAAGTAATTATCAAGAAGAGGGAGGAATCAACTATATAGAATAAGTAATTCAAAGGATGAAGACATGGCCACTTATCTTATGAATATCTCACAAATAAGAGACTAGTTTCAAGGTTCGGGTTCGACGAGATACCAGGGAACCCTAGCTATGGCGGCCGCGCTACCTGGTCCGCCAAAGGACTCTCGGGTCTCTCTTTGAATCTGTGAACTGTGCATCCTTTCGGCTATCGACTATGGGATCCCTCTCGAGTTATTGGGGGATTCTCGACTTCGGGTCCTGCATCTTTTGGAACTTTGCTATTTGACTGCTTCGCTCTTGGGAATAAGCGCTTCCATGGAACTTGTTGGACCTGCGGTGGTGTGGGGTCTTCCTTCTGGGCCCGTGACTGTTGATGGCACTTACTCTGGACTGGCCAGGTAGTCTTGGGACGGGTAAGATATTCTTGGGCCGCTATCGGTTGGATAGAGGCTATATAACTTTTTGCGACCAGACATCGATCCCTGGAGCTGTCAGTGACCGCCCCACTTCTCTTGGGGTTTTGCCTGTGACTTTTGGTGGCTGTCGGGTTTTGCTGTTGCCCAGAGTTTTACTCTCATTTGGTGGGGATCTCTGAACGACCGGGTGACCGCTTGCTTCTACCTGACCCGGATTGGGTGATCTCGGAGTTAGTGCTTTTCTATCTGTGCTTGATTCCGGCTAGTCTGGGGTTTCTATTTGTTTATCGCGGACCGTTTTTGATCTCTGGGCGAACAGTGCGGGGTTTTGGCGGTTTGCCATCATGCATCTGACTCATTGTTCGGGTTGCCATTGGATCTGACATGCGGGCATCATGAGTATATATGAGGAGGAGCTGGACTACACGGAGGACCCCTTGGCAGGTGTTGACATTTGGGGACATAATGACCCTGTTGTATCGGATGAGATGGACGATATGATCCCGGTTGCTTCATGCGCGATGCCTGCTCTGCCTAGCCATACTGATGTGGCTATTGTTTCACCTCCTTCCTTGGAACTTGATCATTTCTGCTTTAATACTCCTTCACCATCAAATACTAGGCTCTGGAGCATTCCACTGGCTGGTAATACTTCCTCGGCTGTGGGCGATTTGGAGCTTACCAAGCCATTGGGGGATGCAGTGTACCAAAGTATTGGAGAGGCATCTATCTCTTTGGAACACCTTAATATAGGTGGTCCCTCGTCGTTCTGTGGAGCACCTGTTTGTGGATCTCACGGTGGGTGTGTGACTTGCAGTGGAACTACGGTGAGTGTTCTTGCCTCGTCTTCTGGGGTGTTTTCCAATATACCGGACGACTTGCCTATCTCAGAAAAACCGAGCTCGTCTTTGGACTCGGAGAACTCATCTGACCCGGAAAGGGGGCGAACGAACAAAGGGTGCAAGCACAGGACTACTAAGAATAAGCTCAACAAAATCACGAATTTTGGGCGCGAGTGTGGAATGGATGATTGGGAGATCATTGCTGCCACTATGCTGGTCGGGAAGGCTAGGGGCAGGAAATACTCCGCAGCGCGGCTGAGGCAGTGGACTGGTGAGATCTGGGGCAGTTCTCTCGATGTCCTCCCAGAGATTACAGTCCTACCAAAAGGCTGGTTTTCACTCACATTTGCTCAGCCAGATCAATCGGAGTGGGCTCTTAAACAGTTCTGGCATTTAGAACTGCATCCGGTCTACCTCAAGCGTTGGGTTCTGCTTTTTTACCCCAAAAAAGAGAATGCGAGCGCTGGCCCTATTTGGATGAGACTGCCCGAACTACCGATCCAATTCTGGAACGACACTGCTCTCAAAAATATCGGAAGCCTATTTGGTTGGTACCTGGATCATGATAATTCCTACCGGATCACTAGGAGCAAAACTGTTGCTCGAATTCTGATATTCCTAGACACTAGGGACGGACTTCATGACAATCTCAATATGCTATTTGATGGAATGGTGTGGCAACAGGTCTTGGGTTATGAAGGGGTGCCATTTCGCTGCAGGAAATGTCACGAGATTGGACATCTATACAAGGAGTGTCCTAAGATGGGATTCTCTCACCAGGCTGTCAAGATTTCCCGCACAATGGCCACCCAGACTGAGGTTATCACAAGCTCTAGTTTGTATCCTCAGGATGCGCACCTGGTCGAGCTGGAACAACCGGCTGCTGAGGAGCTAGGTGTGTCACAATAGTTACCTACTTGGTCAACTACTCAACCTCGATCTCATACTCAGTCCACTCCAGAGCCATCTGCTCGGGCTGCGACTATACCGGGTACCTCTCCTATTCCTGACTCTTCATTTTCTAATATAGAGTCCAATTCTTTATCCATCTCTGTTCCATGTTTATCTACTGGTTCTGTATTGTCTACACATCTTTCTATTTGTTGTACTATTGCACAAGCACCACTATCTTTCACTCCCATAATCCAACATACATCTGCTGACTCCTCTTGTCAATCCTCTACCCGCTCGGAGACATCTAATTTGAGACACAATTATTTCCTTAGATCTATAACACACCCCCACTCTGAGGTCACATTTGGCATTTGCCATGGGCCGAGCTGTCAACCCAACAAATCGAGACGTCGGCCATCTGCCCTAGCAAAAGCTATCAAAAGGGAAAATATGGAGGTAGAGGCTGGAACACAATCTACACTTATGAGGGTCCTTAGAGCAAGGCGGCCCATACAGGGTGTGTCATCATGATATGTCTCTCTTACAACTACAGGGGATTGGCAAACCCCGATAAGAGATTGGCCCTTAAGGACTTAATTGCTCAGAGATCTATTGACATCCTTTTTCTTCAAGAAACCTTAGGAGAGGGCGATGCGGTCGCTACACTTCTAAACTCTTTTCTCCCCAACTGGACTTTTATCACATTGGATGCCCACGGCCGATCTGGTGGTAGTGCCATGGGCATCAACTGCAGAACTACAAAGATGCTCAATTGTTGGGGTAGACTTGGTGTACTTGGCATGGACATTAAATTCAGTCACTCTGAGTTGTGTTTCACCCTTATAAATGTTTATGGTCCCTGTTTGAACCAAGAAGACTTTTGGAACTCCCTACTGTCTAGCTCTATCCTCGACTCACCTCATATTATAATGGGTGGGGATCTGAACTTTTCATTAGGCATATCCGAATCCTGGGGTACTCGGGCTAACCCGGATCCGTTAGCTGAGTTCTTCAGTACCAAGCTTGATGCGGCAGACCTTGTTGACATTCAGACCACAAAGATTCTTCCCACTTGGAGGAACAGGAGGACTGGAGTGACGGCACTGGCCCGAAGATTGGACCGATTTCTGATTAAAATGCCTCTACTTAACATCATAGATTGTGCCAGACAATGGGTGGGACATGGTGGTATGTCGGATCACTCCCCTATCTTTTTGGAATTTGAATGTGGTCCTCACAGGGCCAGACCACCATTCAAATTTACCTCCAGATGACTACAGGACCCAGAATATCATGATCTGGTACAACAAGCCTGGCATCATTGTAATCAAATGCCGGATGTGGCCCCTGCCCGCATCATCAATGAAAATCTAATTCGCATTAAAAGCCAGACTATCAACTGGGTCAAAAACAAGAAGCGCTTGGAGAAGAAAGAGCTCAATCGGATTGACTTGGCGATTGCTCAACTTAACAGTTCCAATCTTTTTGGCTATCGATCTAGCACTACCAAAGAGCAGCTCATTGCCCTGGAAACTTCTAAGGCTAAGCTCCTGAGACAAAAAGAGGAGGACTGGAGGCTCAAGAACCGTACTATTTGGCTACAGGCTGGTGACGAAAACTGAAAGTTCTTCCAACAACATGCAAATGATCGTAGGACTGCCAAATCCATATGGGAGCTCACTGACCAGCATGGGTATGTTGCTCGCACACAAACTCAATTACAGGATCTGGGGACTCAGCATTTCACTGACCTTTATAGAGCCCCTTTGCACATTGACCTCCCTGATATTATGAATATTACTCATTCTTTCAATAGATTTGTGGAACTGGAACAGGTTGAAGATCTAAATGCACCTGTTACCATGGGGGAATTGCGGGGGGGTTTTAAAATGGTTCAAAAGGGACAAAAGCCCTGGGCCAGATGGCTGGCCCATTGAATTTTTCATACAATTCTTTGAGTTGATTGGCAATGATTTGCTGATCATGATTGAAGATAGTAGGGTGCGGGGTCACATATATGATGGCTTCAACTCTACTTTCATTGCACTTATCCCTAAATCTGATCACCCAGCCAGTTTTCATGACTACAGACCTATATCGCTCTGCAACTGCATATACAAGATAATCTCAAAAATTATAGCAAACCGCATTAAGCCTTTCTTATCTTCTCACATTGCTAAAGAACAATTTGCCTTCTTGCATCATAGACAAATCCACGAAGCTATTGGCACTGCCCAAGAAGCCCTCCATTCCATAAAATCCAAGCACATTAAATCCACTATTCTTAAGATTGATCTAGCTAAGGCATTTGACCGGGTGAATTGGAGCTATCTGCATCTCATTCTTATACAAACTAGCTTTCCTCACACATTCATCAATTGGATAATGGGATGTATCTGTCATGCTAACTTCAGCATTCTACTTAATGGTATTGCATCCAACTTTTTCCATGCAAGCCGGGGATTGCGTCAGGGATGTCCTTTGTCTCCCTTATTGTTCGTGCTTGTTATGGAGGGTCTCTCTGTCCTTATTAAGGATGCAAAGGCTCGGGGTACCATTCATGGTCTTCGGATTAATGATCTCATTCAACTCACTCATCTTTTATTTGTTGATGATGTTCTAATATTTCTTGATGGCACTAGACAGGATTTGATTCAGTTTGATAAGCTCCTCCAGAGTTTTTATAGAGCCACTGGAATGATACCAAATACACTCAAATCTACTATCATTATGACTGGATGCTCGGCTCAGGAACTAGGCACTGCTAGGAATATTTTTGCCTATGTTCATTTGGATATCAATGAAGGTCTTAAATATCTGGGATACCACATCAAGCCTAATGATTATCAGATTAAAGACTGGAATTGGCTCATAGCCAAAGTGGAGCGCAGAATAAATGTTTGGTATAACAGATGGTTGTCCAGAGCTGGGCGATTAGTCCTTATCAAATCAGTGCTCGAGGCTATACCGGTCTATTGGATGACACTAGGTTGGTTACCTAGAGGTGTTACCAATAGAATCAAAAGTATCTGTCGTCACTTCCTTTGGCGCAATCAAGAAAAGGACCACACATTTGCCTGGATAGCTTGGGATCGCATCAACTTACCCAAGCAATGGGGCGGCTGGGGGATCAAGGATCTCCATCTATTTTCAAATGGCCTCGCTGCCAACATGTGTTGGCACTTACTTACCGGTCACAATTTATGGAAGGAGGTCATTATAGCCAAATATATTACACCCAGGAACACCATCGACTGGATCAGAGACAACATCGGGTCACACTTTGGTGCATCAATCATTTGGAAAGTTGTTACAAAGGCCGCACACATCATTCAGTGTGGATTGTCATGGCAGATTGGATCGGGTGTATCTGTGAGAATTGGTATCGATTCTTGGTCTGGTAGTGGTGAATACTATAAATTACCAGATTTTTTGTGGGATCATCTGGTCCGCAGAGATATCCATTACCTTGCTCAGATTGCTGACCCGATTCACACTTCTTGGATGGGTCAAGCCTGGTTGTCGGCTGAATTTCTTGAAATTCCACGCGACGGGCTCTGGATTTGGCACAACTACATTTGGGCTTTAAGAGCATCAAACATCAGGCTCACAGAACAAGATGACAGGCTGATCTGGGCATACTCTCCAAGTGGACAATACGCTCCTAAACTAGGATATCTGACTCTCATTCAGCGTAAAGAGCCGCCACACAAAGCTTGGTGGTGGCAAAGCATATGGAAATTAAAGGTGTCGCACAAGCACAGGACCCTATTTTGGTGCATATTAAATAACTGCATACCCACCATGGACTTCCTCCACCGTCGTGCCATCAATGGACCTTCGCGCTGCTGCTACTGCCTTTCAAACTGCGAAGACTCCTCGCACCTTTTCCTGAACTGTAATGTTATATCGGCCATTTGGGTTTTGGTGACTGAAAGCTTGAGATGTCACCTCCCTTGGCAGGGTGCTTCACTGCTTGGTGCTTGGACTACTTGGTGGGATCTTAATACTAATTCCACTAAGATGCGCAACCTTCCTTTGATTTTTTATTGGGAAATTTGGATTGGCCGCAACAGAAACATCTTTAACAGGCAACCGATTTTGGGTGACCGTATATGTGCCGCCATCATTGCAACATACAACCTTTTGCCTGAAGATGAACAACAGAAGCCACCCCCGATGGTTGTCCCTGAATTGATTGATCGAAGCAGACCTTGGGCCTATTTTGATGGGGCGGCCAACCTGCAAGGATGTGGAGGGGGTGTTATCCTTCATCTAAATGAACATCACAATTACCAAATTAGAATGGGACTGGGTCCCGGCTCGAACAATTATGCCAAGCTACAATGCCTTAGACTTCTATTGATGTTTGCCCGAGAAATTCACTGCAATTCCATTCAGATTTTTGGGGACTCTCTGCTTGTGATCAACTAGTTCAATGAACTCTCTCATTGTCACACGCACACACTATCTACACTACTACGGGAGGTTCATCATCTCAAGCTCTTATTTAACTCAATCTCTGTGGCACACATTTACAGGACTCGGAACAAAGTGGCTGATAAGCTGTCCAAAGAAGGCTTGGAGTTGAACTGGGGCACATGGCATTTTACAGAGCAGATTGGAGAACAGGTCTTCAAGTATTATCATAGGCCTTTTATGGATGAGGCACCAGATTACAAGGTTGTTTGATCGAACAGCCTGTATGGGAGATTATTTTGGTATTGGTTTATCTCCCATGGACTATCTACCAGCTATTGTATATATTTTTCTCTTTTGCTATCTTTTCCCTGTAAGTTATGCACCAAACTTACAGGCATGATATATGTAGCCTGATACTTGTATCAGCAGTATGTATTTTGTTTTATTATGGTTGTCTATTATGGACACTTGATGTTTTGAGATAGTTTACTACCAGCATATGTAACATGTAACTTATCATATTAATGGAAAGTTACGAATTTTTCCCTTGGGAAAAAAAAAATTATCAAGAAGAGAATTTGAATTAATCATCAGCCCTCCAAATTCTCAACAAAGGACTTGAATGAAAAACAACAGAAATGGAAAGTAGGATTCAGGTCTATGATTTTGATATTGAGTACGTAAAGGGAAAGAAGAACATTGTGGTTGATGCACTCTCTAGTAAACCAAATGCGTGTTTACTTATGGTGATCACGAGAGATTGGAAAGCCTAACTCTTGGTAGAAGATTCAAAAAACAAGTTTGGTTGTGAGTTAACAGGCAGTCTTATCCAGGATGATAGGTACAAAATAGTAGATGGGGGTCATTTTCTATAAAGGCAAGCTATATTTGGTCCCTGAATCCACACTCAAAGAGAAGATCTTAAAGGTCGCACATGCCACACCACTAGCAAGGCACCAGAGGTTCTTCAAAACATACAAGCGGGTCAAAGAAAGGTTCTCGTGGAAGGGCCTCAAGGATGATGTGTTGAGGCACGTAAGGGAGTGCATGACTTGTCAGTTGAACAAGCACGAGAATACTCCTACAAGATTGTTATAGCCCTTGCCAATTCTAGAGCCGAAATCGGAGAGCATATCGATGGACTTTATCACAGGTCTACCCAAGGTACAAGGCACGGATTACTTCTACATGATAGTTGACAAGTTGACTAGGTTTGCACATTTCTTTGTGATTTCAACAAATTAAATTATAAGGCAGCACAAGTGACGGAATTGTTCTTTAAGAAGGCGTTTAGACTCCATGGGTTGCCTAAAAATATAGTCAGTGATCGGGATAGCAGGTTTATCAATGCATTTTGGTAGGAGTTGTTCAATGGTCGACACGAAGATGACCCCTAGTACAAGTTATCACCCACAAACAGATGGCCAGACCGAGATTGTGAATAAGTGGGTTGAGTGGTATCTACATAACTATGTGTCAGCACAGCAAAAGGCATGGATCAAATGTTTACATCTCGGGGAGAACTACTATAACACCACTTACCATTTATCCATTGTGATGACCCCATTCAAGGCACTATATGGGTACAATGCTCCATCATTTGTCAATTTGGCATTTGGGTATAGCAAAGCTCTAAAAGCCAAAGATTGGATACAGGAAAGCCAAGACATCCTTAAGGTCCATAAGAAGAATCTGCAGGTCACCCAAAACTAGCAGAAGATGTATGCGAACAAGCACGGCATAGCGCATAGCTTTGAGGAAGAAGATTTAGTTTTCCTAAGATTACAACCATATCAACAGTCTTCACTCAAGATTAGTTGTGCATAGAAACTAAAACCAAGATTTTATGGGCCTTACAAAATAATAAAACAAATTGGTGAAGTAGCTTATGAGTTGGAGTTGTCGGAAGGGAGCAAAATCCACAATGTCTTCCATGTATCATGCCTCAAGAAAGCAGTGGGTCAACATGTTACTACTTCAATTGACCTACCCCCTTTGGACGAGGAGGGACGAGGATTCTGGAAGCTATCATGGTTGTACGAGAGAGGAGATTGAGGGGCAAGATGATCTCAAAATACCATACGAGGTGGAAATATTTTCCCAAGGACGATGTCACGTGGGAAGGAAAACATATCTTGTAAAACCCGCACTTGTAGTTGCTTGAGGACAAGCAATGTCAAGAAGGGGGGACTGAAATATACTCTTCGAGTTAATTGCCCAAGGAAGGACGTAGTAGGTTATCTATCCCCATAGGATATAGTCATTTCAAAAGGGAGAATTATCATTTGATGTTACTTAGGTAACATTAGATAATAAATTAGGTAATATTTGATGTTACTTAGGTAACTCTAAATTTTTGGAGGCGGTTCCTCCTAAGATCTCCCCTTTAATGAATCAGCATCTTGAAGCTAAGATCTCTATAAAAGAAATAAAATATGCTCTCACCGACATGGAGCCCAACAAAGCCCCAGGCCCGGATGGCTTCACTGCAAGATTCCTCCAAACCTGTTGGCAGATTGTGGAGAAAGACCTCTACAAAATGATCTTGAAATCTCAAAATTGCCAGAAAATAGGGGGCAGCACTAACTTTGCCTTCCTTGCCCTCATACCCAAGGACAAGGGCGCTAAAGAATTTAATCGGTTCCGCCCCATCTCTCTTTGTAATATTGGATATAAATTAATCACAAAGGTGATTGCAAATAGGCTAAAAGGCATCCTCCCAACCATCATTCCAGAGAATCAAGGCGGGTTTGTTCAGGGGAGACAGCTTGCTGACAATTTCATCCTAGTGCAAAAGGCGATTCATTCGAGCCAACTCCGCAAAGAGAAAGGTATGGTAGTTAAACTAGACTTGGCAAATGCTTTTGATCGCGTCAGACTTAGTTTTCTTTGGGAAGTCTTGCATAAATTTGGCTTTGGAATGGGCTTTATCAATTGGATCCGTGCTTGTATTGTCGATCCCTGGATCGCTCCCTTGGTGAAAGGGAGAGCAGTTGGCTTTTTCAAAGCTTCAAGAGGGCTTTGGCAGGGTTGCCCCCTCTCTCCGCTTCTCTTTGTCCTCCATGTTTCTGTCTTGAGCTTCTATCTAGATCAGAAATTGGTTGATCAAGAGATCCTGGGGCTCAACATAGCCAGAGGGGTAAAAATGTAAATCATACTTTGTTTGCTGATGATACCCTCTTGTTAGGGGTTGCCTCTGTCAGATCCGCCTTAAAGTTCAAGGAGGTTCTGGATGATTACAGTGAAGCTACAGGCAGCAGTTTAAACAAAGGTAAATGCAAAGTTTTTTGTTGGAATATCTCTGCCTCCATTCTTTCTGCCATCACCAGAATTCTTGGCTTTTCTGCCTCCCTCAGTTGGACCTCTTTTACCTATCTGGGCTTTCCTATCTTCTGTAAACTAGATTACAGCAGAGACTGGATCCCTCTATTGGATAAATTCAAGGCAAAAATTCAAGCATGGGGATTCTCACGGTTAACCCTTGCCGGCAAAACTGTCCCCATCAAATCCGTTCTCAGTAGTCTCCCCATCTTTCAATTCTCTGTAATCCTAGCTCCCATTGGCATCATCAAGAAAATGGAAGCCTTCATACGCAAATTCTTCTGGAAAGGTGGCAATCACAATGACAGGAAAATCCCTTTGGTAAGCTGGGAGAATATCTGTAAGCCTCAAAATGAAGGAGGCCTAAATTTCAAAGATCTCAACCTCCAAAACACAACCATGGGAGCCAAGATTTTATGGAGAATCATTGGTCCACACCCAGGTTGGGCGCAAAGAGCTTTATGGAGGAAGTATTTCACGGGGAAGCGGAAAAGATGCCTGGAAACCTCACTGCCCACCTCAGGATCGCAATTGATCAAACTCTGTCACAAAGCAGCTCCTTTAATCAGAGACAGAGCGTATTGGATACCGGGCAACGGCAAAGAAGTCGGGATATGGGACGACAGCATCATGATGCATCCCCCATTATTGAGCTCCAGTTCTCTGCAAGCACTGCGATCGTGGCTGGACAGAGCAGGTTGTGTTTCACTATGGGACATTTCACTGTGGGTTGGCAGCAACTGGCTGCGATGGAGTCTTCCGCCTGTTCCTCCAAAGCTGATACAAGAACGCAATCTCCTTCTCACTCTACTGAACGGTAAGGTGCCTCTGCGCGTTGGAAGGAAGGACGTCCATGGTTGGGGAGCCGCCCCAGGGCTGTATACTGTTGCGCAGGGGTATAAAAGCCTCCAAGATCGTCCACACATTCCTCCAAACCCTGCTGTGTGGAAGGGGCTCTGGAATTACAATACCATGCCAAAAGTTGACTCATTCTGCTGGCTATTATGCCACAAAGGAATTTTAACAGAAGACAGATTGAAGAAGAAAGGGTTCCAAGGTCCCTCACGATGCCACTTGTGCTGTGACAGTGAAGAGAACGCCCAACACATTATCTTGGACTGCAAATACTCAAAATAAATCTGGCAGAACCTCTTGAGCCATTGGAAAACAGAATTCATCTTACCTACGTCTATCTCTGACTTATTTGCAAACTGGCGAAACTTCTACCCAGAAACGCTCCCAAAAAATGAAAGTTCTAAAGCTGCATGGCTCTCCTTGCCGAAATTTATCTGCTGGCAAATCTGGCTTGAGAGAAACAGAAGAGTCTTCAGAGATGAAAGCTTAAATCCGCAATTCACCATCATCAAAATAAAAAGTCTATGGAAAGAAAGTCTGGGGGAGCACTTGTCGGACTCGAACCTAAGTCAGCAAGACTTAGACTGGGGTGCCTCGTTGGATCTCCAATTCTCTGGAGAAACAAGGCAACATAAGGATACAAAAGAGTGGCAATTCAGAGGGAAGGAGAATGATCTATCTGATTTGCTCATCAGGCAATCCAGATACACTCTGTTCTTCGATGGGGCAGGGAAAGGCAACCCCGGATTGGCTGGGGCAGGAGGAGTTATAAAGAATAAGGAGGGCAGAATTGTGACTAAGTTCGCTTGGGGATTAGGACAATCCACCAGCATTCAAGCTGAAGCCTTGGCACTTCTTCAAGGTCTCAAGCAAGCAAAGGCCTTTGGTCTATCAGATGTTAATATTATAGGAGATTCTCAGTCCATTATTAAAGTCTTATTGGAGGATTCTTCTCCTACAGATCTTAGATTGGCAAGAGTGATTTCAAGAATCAGAATTCTGGTGAAATCTTTTCAAACTGCAAATTTCCTTCATGTATTGAGGGGGAACAATAAAGATGCTGATCTGGAAGCCAACAGGGCAGTGCCACTTCCCGCTAGCTCTCTCTTGAAAGAAGGAATTGAGGAGTGGGACTCCATACCATAAAATAGATTTATGTTTTACTGCATTATACTGAAACAGTTTGTTTGTACATTTAAGATAGGAAAAATAACGGAGATAGATTCTCTAGTCTCAAGTAAAAAACATGGATCTCCAAATTTTGGGGCCTATGATCAGTCAGTGGAAGAAAGTTTAAGGGCTATGCCCGACGTATTGTAACCGGTGAAAGGCATTTTGGCCAATATCTAATATAAATCCATATCTGTTTTTGTAAAAAAAAACATTAGATAATAAAATTAAATTGGATAAAATGGAGGGAAACTTGCAAGTCACTCAAATTTGAATTTAGTAGGGAAAATCCCCAAGGAGAAATTATATAAAGAAGGGAGGAGAGTCATTATGGTCATCATTGATTGTTGTCTTCTTGATTTTGAGTTGAGTGCTCTTGGACGGTTCTATGGGTTGAGAAACCAAGATGCTGGTAGATAATGATTGATTTCTCTTACTTGATAATTATGTGTGAGTGTTTGTTGGTTTCTTATTAAATTTGGATTCTCTTCATCAAGCAATTACCAAACTATAAAGATCACAAAGAGACAAAGAACACAAGAAATTACGCTCCAAGCCAAGGCAAAACCCCACAAAGTGAAAACCCAAAAATCCACTTCTTATAGAATCAAATCAAAGTGAAATATCCAAGACCCAAAACCAAGACCAAGACTGTCACAAAGTTTCCAAGTTAGCCCTCCTCCAAGTCACCTCCATTCAAGTCAAAGTCAACAAAGTCAATGCTAATCAAATCTCTGAAATTCTTGGTCAAACAACAGAAACTTAGCTCTTGCACTAGAGGCCTAATTTCAGCCCTATAACAGCCTCTGAAAAACCATAGAAAACTTGCATGTAGGAATTTACAGGGTAAGTTCCGTAGATCAAGAACCAAAGGTCACCGCTCACAAACAGATCACAAATCAGTACACCAGTATAATCACGTGGTTAAAACCCTCAAAGAGGGAAACAGTCCACGCCTTGAGCCAACGCGGCCACTCGAGGGAATTTAATAATATAAAAGAAAAGTTACATATGTTTCTCTCATAAACGGTTACCGGACAAATGACCCTCCATGCTCTTTAAATAGAGATCATGGACCAATCGGGTGTTAAGCCACGGATCAAGTGCCGTTAATACCGAGGTGAGAAATAACCGTCGGATCACTACAAATCGTGACCGTCGGATTATAAGTTACAAATGTACATGGTAAAGAAACACAATTTACCTAACTCTACACTAGACTAAGTTGTTCTTAACTATTTCCTATGTGTCGGAATATCCTAACATCCCCCCTTAAGAACAACTTGGGATAGGATTGAAGGATTTACAAATGTGACACAAAAGGAGCCTATTTCCTATGTGTCTAAATATCCTAACATCCCCCCTTAAGAACAAATTGGGATAGGATTGAAGGATTTACAAAAGTGACACAATAGGAGGAAGGAGGCATTAGAGCCTATCCCCCCTTAATGACAACTTTCCTGAACTCCAAGCATGGATCGAAGTTTGGTAAACTTCACTTCTGTGAGAGCCTTTGTAAAGATATCGGCTACCTGATCATTGGTTGGACAATACTGCACTTCAAGAACACGATCATGAATGAGCTTTCTGATGAAGTGTATGTGGAGTTCAATGTGTTTCATACGCTGATTCTGAACTGGATCTTTACATTGCTGAATGGCACTCTGATTATCACACCAAAGTGTAGTTGGATGTTGTTGATGAAGACCAAATTCAGACAGGATCTGACAAAGCCACATGGCTTCCTTGTTGGCTTCAACTGCACCACGATACTCTGCTTCTGCTAAAGAAAGGGAGACAACACTTTGTTTCTTACAACACCAAGTAATAGGTCCTGAACCAAGAGTGAATAAATATCCTGCAGTGGACTTCCGATCATCAAGATCACCAGCCCAATCAAAATCAGTGAAACCAATCAACAAGGGAGATGCTCCTGCACTGTAATGAATACCGAACTAAACTATACCTCGAATATATCGAAGTATTCTTTTAGCTGCTTTCCAGTGACTTTCATGATGTTGGTGCATAAACCGAGCGACAAGACCAACGGCAAAGGAAAGGTCAGGACGGGTATGGGTTAGATAAAAAAGTTTACCAACAAGTTGACGGTATAAGGTAGCATCAACTTCAAGGGTAGTACAAGTGACTGAAAGTTTGACTCCAGACTGAAAGGGAGAAGGAGCTGGCTTACAGTCTTCCATGTGAAAGTGGTGTAGAAGATCACAGGCATACTTGGACTGAGAGAGGGTAATGCCTTCCTTGGATTGCAAGACTTGTAGACCAAGGAAATAATGCAAGTGTCCTAAGTCTGTCATTTCAAACTTCTTTTTGAGGCTAGAATTCACAAGTTTTATATGGTTTGGATCACTACTAGTAAGGATAAGATCATCAACATAAAGAACAAGGATGGTGAAGGAATTACCCACTTTCTTGGTGTAGACAGTGTTGTCAGAATGACACCTAGAAAAGCCATTATCTAAGAGAAATCTATCCATTTTGGCATACCACGCCCGAGGAGCTTGTTGGAGACCATAGAGAGACTTCCTAAGGCGACAAACAAGGCTAGAGTCTTTTTGGATAAAGCTAGGGGGTTGTTCCATGTAGATTTCTTCATGCAAATCTCCATGTAAGAAGGCGGATTTAACATCCATCTGATGGACTTCCCATTTAAAGGAGGCAGCAAGGGAAAGACCAAGGCAGATTGAATTCATTTTGGCAACAGGGGAGAAGGTTTCAGTATAGTCAATGCCTTCAACTTCTTGAAAAACCTTTAGCGACAAGACGAGCTTTATGTCTATCCACTTTTCCATCTGGTCCAAACTTTGTTTTGTAAACCCATCTGCATCTGACAAGTTTTCTTCCTTTTGGAAGAGGAACAAGATCCCAAGTATTGTTTGCCAATAAGGAACAATACTCTTCATTCATAACTTCATCCCAATCTAGTTGACCGGAGGCTTCTTCAAAGGTTTTTGGATCAAGTTTTTCTAGAACTTGAGCCAATAAGGAAAAATCTCTTTCAAACTGAGAACGTGTACGTCGTCGATCGACAGGGTCACCTGCAAGAGAACCTGCTGCATCCCGAGTAGAGCGGACCCATCTTGGAAGCGGTGGAGTATAAGGAACAATTTCACGAGCTGGAGGAGGATTGTCATCCTCGCTGTCATCATCTGAACTAGAAGGAATGCTATTAAAAATAGAAGAGAGAGAGAGAGGTGGCACATATGCCGAATCAGGCTCGCAGATCAAAGGTGGCACACTTGCCGAACTAGGCTCGCAGGCCGATATATTTTCATCAAATTTTACATCTCTTCTAATGATAATATTTTTGGATTTTTGTTGAAGAAGTCTATATCCTTTGCAATCTTCAGAATATCCAACAAAAATACATTTTTCACTCTTAGGTTCTAAGGCTTTATGTTTCGCATCTAGAATATGGGCCCAAGCATCACTTCCAAAAACATGAAAGTGACTTACATCTGGTTTAATTGAGCTCCAAGCTTCTTCTGGAGTTATATTCTTTAAAACATTAGGAGTGCGATTTACTATGTAATTTGCACAGTTAATGGCTTCTGCCCAAAAAATGAGACCAAGGCCTTTAGATTGAAGCATACAATTAGCCATTTCTTTTAAGGTGCAATACTTCCTTTCAGCTACACCATTTTGTTGTGGAGTATATGGAACAGTATGTTGCAATTGAATGCCATGCTCAGTGTAGAAGTTGATAAATTTGTTGTTAACATATTCTCCGCCATTGTCTGATCTTAACTTAAGAATTTGATGTCCAGATTGTTTCTCAACAAAGGCCTTGAAGGCCAAGAACATGTTAAAAACTTCACTCTTGAGTTTTAAGAAATATACCCAAGTGCGTCTGGAAAAATCATCAATGAAAGTTAAGAAGTACTTGCAACTAGAGAAAGAAACAACAGGAAGAGGACCACATAAATCACTGTGCACAAGCTGCAAAGGGGCTGAAGCGTGCCAAGAGGCACGTTTGTCAAAACTGTCCCGATGATGTTTTCCAAGTACACATCCGGAGCAAACACCATCTCGGCAAGATACCATAGGAAGGCCCGTCACCATATTTTCCTTACATAGAGTTTGAAGAGAGCGATAGTTTAAGTGACCAAATTGCTCATGCCAAAGTTTGCTCACATCATCATTATGAGCAACAAAAACCGAGGGAAGAGATGATGACCCAAAGTTGTCAAACTTATACAACCTTGTGGAATCATCAGCAATGCCAGTAGCTAAAATATGATTAGGATCTTTGAGGTCCTTGATTACAACATCATGAGGTGAGAATTCTACTGTTTTCCCTTCACCTGAATGAGTTATTTGATAAACAGATAGAAGGTTGCATGACAAGGTAGGAACACATAGTACATCATTAAACTGACCATTATCTAGATGAATGGTTCCAGATCCTACGACACTAAGAGATCTATCATCACCAACATAAATATGTTTGGTGTTACAATCATTTAAAGAAGAAAACATGGATTTATTTTTAGCCATGTGGTAAGAAGCTCCAGAATCAATGAGCCACTCATGAGAAGGAGAAGCAGAAGATACATTTAATGCATAGCCAGATCTTGATGCTTGACAACCACAAGCAGAAAGTTCCATGCCTGAAGATGAAGGTGAAGAGTGCTCCAAATTGATGTTGTGCTTCTTCATTGTTGCTTCTAAGGCTTCCATCTTCTTAAAACATTTAGACTCTATATGGCCATCCCAATTGCAAAAGTTGCAATGTCTATCTGCCTTCTTCCTTTTGTTTTGATTTGCCTTATTATTTTGGTGATTTGATTTTTCAGTTTGCGGCTGAAATTGCTTAGGGCCCTTGTTTGGTTTAGGACCAATTTTTTTAGGATACTGCTTCTTGGGATTCTTTTGATATGGTTGTTGTTGGGATGCTAAGGCTTTCTTAGAAGTGTTTCCAGCAATGATAAGACCAAGGTGAAAGTTTTTCTTGTTCTCTTATCAAAGAATCACAAAAGGCATCAAAAGAGGGATTCTTGTAGGTGGTGCCTGAAGAAATGATGGCTTCTCTGGTGGAATGGAAGGCGGAAACAAATACAGAGTATGCAGGACCAAGCTTAGCAAGAATGCAATATATGAGGCTACCATCTTCCTTTTTGACCTTACACCCTTCTAAAAGAAGTTTAAGGGTCTTGAATTTGGACAAAAAGTCTTCAATAGAGGAGAAATTATTAGGATCCAAAGTAAGCAACTCATTTTCAAGCTGGTGGGCCCTGATTTGATTTTGAATGCCAAAAACAGAATTTAGCTTTTCCAGGGCTTTATCAAGGGTGTCAATGTCAAGGATGTGAAATCGAAGATCTTGAGCAATGGACATTCCTATCAACCCTCCTGCTTGATCTTGTCTATTTTCCCATTTAAGAACTTTATCATCATCGGAAGGTTTAGTTTCTTGACCTGTGGCTATTCTATAAAGCCCTTTACTTCTAAGTATATCTACCATGTGAGGTAGCCATTGAAAATAATTGGTGCTGTTAAGAATAATCGGGCATGCACTTTTCATTTTTTTTAAAATGAAGCTGAGAAAAGCTGAAAATAACTGCTCCAATGGAAAGATCTCGAAAAAATAGGCCGTTTCAAAAAAAACGGCTCGAAAAACGGCTTCTGGATGAAGAAGTTATGCCTTTTGAAAAATCTGAGTTGTAGATGTCGAATAGTTCCAGGAACGAGATGGAGTGCGGCTTTTTAAAAAACATTCCGCCACTTTGAACAAAAAGTTTTTACAAAAGAAGCTTGAAAAGGAGACTTGAACCCAAGACCTCTATTCTCATAAACTAACCCCTCACCAAGTGAGATAGTACAAGGATTTTTTTTTTTTTTTTTTTTTTTTTTTTTACTAGGAGAATCGGCAACTGCAGCGGTATCGTACTCGCGTGACACGGGGTCGAATCCCGCTGGCTACCCCTATACTCCTAGGAGGAAACTGCTGAGCCCGCAACAACAGCCCCTCGGGTAAGACGGGACTTGAACTCGTGACCTGCACCACGGCACGAACGTCTTAGCAGCACGTTCGCTTGCCACTAGACCAAACCCCGACGGGCACTTAAAAGGATTATGTTATTTTAGAAAGGAGGAAGGGGGGATTATTATTATTATTATTATTATTATTAGCCTTCGGTGTGCGTGCCTTTTCCTACACAAAAAACAAGCAAAAAACGAAATGCAAAGCCTTACGGTAGAATGTTAGATTCTCGATTAGCCTTATCGGCAACTATCACTTTTTCACTATTTCTGATTTCCCGAGATCGCACAAAGACGCGGGGAAAGAGCATACGTAGCAAAAAAATCCCTTTTTCCTGTTTCTGATTTGCCGAGATCGCACGGAGCGCACAGCAAAGAGCATACACAGTGAAGAGGGTATAGATCCGGCAAATAAATAAAACCTTCCAAAAAAAAAAAAAACGTCGAAATAAGTAGAACTATTAACAAATATAACCGCAAAATAGATGCTTTATACCTCCAGATCTAAACTGACATAACTTGGGCAGCCAGAAACCTTTTCACATGAAACGAAAGGCGTTCCTCACTGTAACAGACGCTCCGGACACAACCGAGCAGTTCTCCAAGCCCAAAAATGTTCAGAAATAGTAGATCTACAAAACGGCATTCGCATGCAGTGAAACCGGCTTCAGATTTTGATCAATAACAAATGCGGCCCTTAAAATAGCTCTGATACCATGTAGGAATTTACAGGGTAAGTTCCGTAGATCAAGAACCAAAGGTCACCGCTCACAAACAGATCACAAATCAGTACACCAGTATAATCACGTGGTTAAAACCCTCAAAGAGGGAAACAGTCCACGCCCTGAGCCAACGCAGCCACTCCAAGGAATTTATTAATATAAAAGAAAAGTTACATATGTTTCTCTCATAAACGGTTACCGGATAAATGACCCTCCATGCTCTTTAAATAGAGATTATAGACCAATCGGGTGTTAAGCCACGGATCAAGCGCCGTTAATACCGAGGTGAGAGATAACCGTCGGATCACTACAAATCGTCACTGTCAGATTATAAGTTACAAATGTACATGGTAAAGAAACACACTTTACCTAACTCTACACTAGACTAAGTTATTCTTAACTATTTCCTATGTGTCGGAATATCCTAACAGTGTGGATAGATTTAGGGTAGAAACAACTCATCTTCTCTCTCCTTTGACTTTCGTTGATTTTTCTTCTTCTATTTGCACAGAAATTGATGTGATGATTGATGGATTATTAGTCTTCCAAATGGTCAAGTTGACTTGTATATATACATGTCCAGGAGGGTCGAATAGCTACCTCTAAGGCTGACTTGTCCAAGGAGGGACGATTTGTCCAAGGAGGGCCGACTTGATCTTGTGGATGACATTTTGACTCTTTAACTCAAAATAAAAATATTTTTTCTTTTTCTTACAAGAAGTCCAAATGGGACTTGACTCAATTACATTTCTTTTGACTCAATTGACCATAAAAGCATGAAGAACATGCTTTGACTAAAATAAAATAATAATGATGAATATAATCAATTTACATTTGATTCAATTATGAAGACCGACACTAGTTACATTCCCAACACTCCTTAACTAGGGAGGTATTCATAATGACACAACAAGATACTCTCAAGTTAAAATATTCTCATAAGAAATGATTTCAAATTGATAAGCATCAATGATAATTTATATCATCATAGCTAGCATTGTCAAAATAGCAAGGCCTTGACTAACAAGCTCTATCTCTCCACTAGATTAGAGCACAATGTTGGGAGTCATAAATTTGGACACCATCGCCTCTCAGGCACATACCCCATCGAGATGTTCACCAAGTATGTCCTCACACAGGACTATTTCCCTAATCCATTGTCACAATATTTGACCCCAGGAAATATCGATCCTCAAGACTATTCTTATCTTGGATTAATGTACTTGACTTTCGGCGGTTAGTCCTAGTCAAAGTACAAATCCTCAAAGAATATCGGTCCCAAATGCTTATCCAATCCACCATTCTCCTTACCGGTGCCTTTACTAGGCTTATGGCTATTAGTCTTGGCCATAGTACATGACACATGAGGAATACACTGTCTACCCTCACTCCCTCTCAACCAAGGAGGTGATCCTCACTCCCTCTCAAACAGGGAGAAATAACCACAAGCCTAAGCTTGTCTCAAAAATACTCATCCTTTCAAAAAGGAACTTCATATATTCATCGACTACCTGTTCTTCAGTGGAGATTTGTTGTAGCTTCTTGGCTCATATCTGCATCACGTCATAACGAGCTTCGACCTTTGTGGTTTTCTGACAATCTTCATATTGAATCCAACGTGTCATTAAATAGTTCATCAAACGCCTTATGGAGCCAAACATATTTTTCCTTCACATTGCAATAGAGTTCAGCTTCATGTTCTTTGAAGAAATCGCACCAGTCCTAACCATCAGTAGTATCTCTATCATCATCAACCACATCAAAATTCTTCAACTTCTTGCTGAAGGGTATTGCCATAGATTTGTCATTTATCCTTCTTTATTACAAGATTTCCTGGGTTTTCTATCAAGCTTCAATTAGTATAGTATCCATCCCAGATCTTATAGCTCCTTATTTCTAGCTAAGGTAGGTGAAATTCTTCTTTTATGTTGCCATCTACTCGACTTCTTTGATGCATACTTCAAACTCCTTCATCCTTCTTAATCTTCATGCTTTGCCACATTCTTCCAATTCTTCCATTTGCTAATAAAGCTTAGATAGATCTTGTCTTGACCTGCAACCTTTATCAGAAAAGTATGAAAGAACAAAAGGCAAAGTACAAAGGCAATATCATTAGCAGTAGTCAAGAAGATGTAGAGTACTTATCTTTTGAAAAGTGTTAGCTCCCTCTTAATCTTGGACCTATTCACCAACCTTGTTCTCACATTAGCATGATGTCATTATCATCAAGGGTTAGATCTACCTCTTACAGCAGAAATGATTAGATAGGGTTTTGTTCCTAGGGTTCTTCTTAATCCAAACTATTCTAGGGTTTACAAACTCTAGATGCCAAAATCTTCAAGACCTGGCATTCAAAAATTGCAAATTCTACAAACATACGAAAGTTAGTTACAAAACCCTAGTGATATTGTTGACAAGCCTTCTATGCATGAGATTTCATTCCTTGATCATAAAACCTAGTCTACATATGCAAGGAGATACTTCAAATGTTAACATGTCAATGATCTCTACACGGGCCTTTTTATGATGCATTGTTATCTTACAAGAGATCATTAGATTATTAGGTTATTATATTATATGCACTATAAATGAAAAAGGTTTATACGTACCTTCTTTAGTATTACCTTATCCTTGCAGAGACAAGTCGGCTTTATCCTTCAGTCTTACCTTATCTTCATAGATAGGTCGGTTTTATTGAAGTATATCATCCTTCTTTTATGTATAGGAGAGTAGCATACAATCTTCCCATACTTGTGCCACTGATTTCCTATACCTTCACAATCCTCTTTATAAAGTGATATGACGTTGCTTCTTAAATTGATAAGTTTGCACCTGTAGCTTCAAAGATGATTCAATTCCTTAGCTTCCCAAGTATAGTCATTTCTCAAGACTTCGCATATAGCATAAAGAGAAACTCGCATTACTGAGACCCTTGAACCGTCTAGTATTGCAGATAGTAGGAGTCTCGAAATCCTTGTTTTACCATAGAGATATAACTTCACAACTTTCACTTTTCATATATATAGTTTTGGATGGACCTTGTATCGTTGAAAATATGTCGCTACAATAGGCTTCAGATGTCTTAGAACTTTGCTTGCATTAGTTGTTGGATAGACTTCGATCCTTTTATAAATATGACTCTCATAAACTCGACCTTCAACCTTGAGCAAGAGCGAGCTAGAATAGATGGTTAAAAGGCTTCAAACTTCATTGGGTACACTCCATCTTCATCCACAAATCACAGAGAATATTGTAAACGATAGTGTTGTAGAAGGCTCAGGTGTCAAGTACAGTAAGTGTAGTTATTTGGTAGCATCATGAATGCTTGTTCATGTAGCTCGCATTACAACATTTTTGTCTTCGCATCATAATGTCTTTTTTGTGGCTTGCATCATAGTCTTCCTTGAATGATTTCTATACTTCTGAAATTTTATATTGTTCTTGTCATGCTTTAGAGATCTATATTCAATGAATTGTTAATTGCCTCAAAAGTATGTTGTTGAGCTTCAATTCAGACCTTTGATTTCTTTCAAGAGTGTACTTCTATATGTATGTACATCCCAGAGATACAAATTTCAGAATTTCGCATGAAACAGACTTTCAAAGGTTTGGCTTTACCCAGATTAGGATATTAAAGAGTATTGCTTGATATGTCATCATCTTGGTCTCAGAATTCCATCACAAAATTTGCTTATAGAGACATATTTGCCTTTTGATAACAATAGTCTTGGATTTATCCTTTCAGTCTCGGTCTAGACTCTTTTAGGATTCGGCCTAGTTGTCATTCTCACAAACCTCTTGAAGTAACTTTGAACTTTAAAGAACAGATAAAGGTTTCAGACCTCTTGGACAGATGCTTCGAACCATAGTCTCAAACTTGGATATAGACTTTAGACTATAGACCTAGAGTACATAAGAGTACTTGTAAAAAGAGGAGAAACTGTCAAGAATATTGATTTGGCTTCCAGGGATGTCCTTGAGTAATGGCTGCTACAATGATGTCTTCAGAAGCGCTGATGTGAGGACAAGAGTGTTGATGAGAGAGCGAGAACTTGACAATGTTTCCAAGAGCTTTCAATGATGTTTTCAAAAGAGAGAGATTGCTTGCTATGAGAAAGACATCAACGATGTGATCTTCAAGCCTTCTTTTAATAGAGTCTTCAAGATGCCAAAATTCTGTAATATTCAAGTTGCCTTCCCCTTCACCTTATCTCTGATACCATGTTGAGAAACTAAGATAGATAATGATTGATTTCTCTTACATCATAATCACTTATGAGTGTTAGTTGGCTTCTTATTAAATTTATATTCTCTTCATCAAGCAATTACCAAGCTAGGGCAAAACCCCACAAGGGGGAAAACCCAAAAATATTCTTCTTATAAAATTAGATCAAAGTGAGATATCCAAGACCCAAAACCAAAACCAAGACTATCACAAAGCTTCCAAGTCAACCCTCCTCAAAGTCAACTCCAGTCAAGTCAAAGTCAATGCTGGTCAAATCTCTGAAATTCTTGGTCAAACCATAGAAACTTCATTCCTACTCTAGAGCCCGAATTTCAGCCTTGTAACAGCCTCTGAAAAACTGCAGAAAACTTGCATGTGTGGACAGATTTAGGGCAGAAAAAACTTGTCTTCTCTCTCCTTTGACTTTCGCTAATTTTTCTTCTTCTTCTTACACACAGAAATTGACGTGATGATTGATGGATTGTTGGTCTTCTACAGGGTCGAGTCGACTTGTATATAGAAAGAAAGAAAGAAAGAAAGTATTTTTAACGTCCACGAGGCTAAAAATAGCCTATGGGACAGATTGCTTCTCCATCTGGCTCTTGTATTTGGCCCTTTTCCTGTGGAGTTTTACAATAAACGCTCCCTGCTTCTCGACAAACTCTTTGTTGAATAGATTATCCCAAGAGCTAGCTGCCAGAATACCTGCATAATTTTCCCTGTTGACGTTGAAGGCCTCGCATTCTAAAATGATGTTTTTCTGTTTCCACTTTTTCGGAAGAGAAAAAAATACATACTCTTTCCTCCCACATTTCTTTTGGCCTTTTCCAGCACCCCTGTTTCACAACTAAGTTGATGAGAATTAGTCCTTAATTGAGCAATAAGAATTTTAGATCTCCAAGAAATATTGCCCCTATGTACGCTTTTCGCTGATGATTATGAATGGGGTTAAACTCTTCAATGTAGTACTTCTTCTTTCTTCCTAGCTCTTTCTCCCAAGTACTTTTGTGGAATTTATCCATAACAAAAGTTTTTATCTCTTTACTGTTTGTAGGATACATGCTCAAGCAAATACCCCATTTACTAAACCATTTGTTATTTTGCTGCATCCAAGTCTTCTTTCTTTTGCATAATCTGTCATTAAACACAACCTTAGGCTATCTACCCTCTTCCATTGGCTCAATTTTTTTCAAATACCTTTTGACACGCACCATAGCAATTGATTCAATAGGAGTAGCCCCTGTTTCACTTAACAAGATAGCATAAGGAACTGCACTTTTAATTTTGAATTTGTTTGTAATCAAACGCTTCTGAATTTTCTCAATTTGTTTCCACTGCATCTTGGTTGTGTTGTTGGCCCACAGTTCACAACCATAGAGAATCACCAAAATAACTAGAAGCCCAAAAAGAGTTAGAGTGGTTTTCTAGTCCCATAGCTCTGCCTCTCTACACCCATTTTGAAGAGTATAAATGCTTTCCAACCCCCCACAATTATTTTCTTTCTACAACCATCCCAACTTAAATTTCTGTTGAAGTCAATTCCGAGGTATTTGTAGTCTGCAACTTCTTCCAAAATGTTGCCTTCAAAGTAGAACTTATGTTGGTTATGCTTTCTTTTGTTAGAGAAAACCACTGCTTTCGTTTTGCTAATATTGACTTGCATCCCCACCCTTCTACGAAAATGCTCAAGGGAACATAGGTGCTCTTGCAAACCAAAAGCCAATTTAGCAATTAGTATAAGGTCATTTGCGTACAAAAGAAGCCTTATAACGAACTTGCCCAAATGGATACCATCACCCCCTTGCGAATTTAGCTACTCTTCAAGCTTGTCAATATATAAACCAAAAAGGGTAGGAGACAATGGGCAACCTTGCTTGAACCCGATATCGCTACTAAAACTTTCAAAAATGCCTGTTGAAGTTCTAATTTTGACTTTCGCCTCTTCATACAAGCTATGCACAATTACTCTCAAATGTCTGGGAACCCTGAGTTCCTCCATCTTGCGCCAAAGCTTATCCCTAGGAACCGTGTCAAAGGCTTTTCTGAAATCAACAAAGCAACAAAAAACTTCCTCCTTTTTTTCCCAAACTTTTTCAATGATGTGCCTTAAAGTTATACAATGATCAACTGTGGAATGTCTAGGTCTGAAACTTGCTTGCCCTTTAGCCCATTTATCTCTTTCTTTTGCCCACTTGCTGATTTTCTTTTCTATCATGCTTCCAAATAACTTTGCAAACAAGGGATTTATCATTATGGTTCTATAATTGGAGGGATTATAGACGTCACCACTCTTGAAAAGAGGTATTGCCATACTAGTTGTGTAATATGTGGGGAACCCCTGTTGTATGATGTTGTTGAAAATTTTTGCGATGTGAGGTGAAAGAATTTTTAAGCCCCACTTTAGATACTCCGCTTGGAGTTCAACCAAGTCTCTTGCTTTTCCAGCACCCAACTTCTGGATACCCATATCTACCTCTTGCACCGTGAAGAGTTTTGTGTCTGCGTTGACCAAGGTAGGAGGGTCAACCTTGGGATCCTGCTCATAGAGTTGTCTTGCATAGTCAAACCATTTAGAAGTTGTAATGTTGTTTTCAGTATGCACCTTTTTCGATTGGAGCTCCTTCCAGAATAATTTGGGGTTATTTTTCCCAAGGAAGATTAGTTGTTCTCTCCTGGAAACCATGAAATCAGCGTTTTTCTTTCTTAATATCTGTTGATTTATGGTAGCATCGGATGTGCTCCAACCTTGTAATTTTGTTTATAGGCTAAGACACATGTATTCCATAATAACCAGAAAGGATTTTGGAAAATTCCTCTTAGAGATGACTTAATTAAATTAATTAATCGTTTTTTAATGTTTTCCTAAGTCTAAACTTAGGGAAACTGATTAATTAAAGGGTATTAATTAAACTAAGTGTGAATCTTCTAGATAAAGTCATGGATCAACTCCCAGTTAATCTTAGCCCTTGATTATGTTTTAATCTTGGTCGTTGAAGGATCAACGAAAGATTATAAGGAGAGTGAGGGGCCTATGGAAAACACACTGAGCATTTGGCATTTTCGAGCTTGCGAGAGAGACACAGCTTTTGATCAAGATCAAATCACTAGGGCAGGGCTGGCTAAGTGATTTCGATCTAGTGATCAGTTCCAGAGAGGGGCAGATGCAGTAACTGGTCAGGAGGACCAAGAGTACATTCCAGAGTCAGAGGCAGCAGTGACGCAGTAGAGGCAACGCAGTCATCTAGAGGGGTGACGCAGTCCCTGAAGGGGATCACGCAGAAGTGACGCAGTGCCTTCTAGATTCAGTCCGGAGATAGTTGGAAGTTGTGGTTTCTAAGCCAGGAGGGCCAAAACTCAGTTCCAGATCAGCTTGATCGTTGTAGAGGAGGAGGTGACACAGTTCCTTAGCTTGCCCACGCAGGATTACGCAGTAGCAGCATAGGCATCACGCAGAGGCAGAGAGGGGCTTCACCAGCGCTGCTCCGGATCAACCGGGAACTTGCAGAGTGAGGTATATCTCACATTTCTTCTGTTGACGAGATTTTCTCTGAAGGGTGAGCTGAATATTGGCACCCTAGTTGTACTCAAGATTCTGCGGCTTAATAATACAAAACCCTCAAATCTGTTGCACTGGTTTTCCCAAGTTAGGTTTTTCCGGGGACTTAGTCCAAAAATAACCGTGTCAAATGTGGATGTTTTTCATTGTATTTTGTTCAGTTTGTTTTAGCACTTGATTTATTTTGCAACATTATTTGTGTAGACTGCTTCAGTAATTACTTCGATATTTCACTGTAATGAAATAACTATAAAAAATAATAGGAGAAGTAATTTAGATTTGTTGCAGTAGGAATCCAGATTTAGGATTTTTCACAATATCTGCATGTAAGCTTTGAGCTTTATGTTATCCTTGTCTGATTCCTTCCACATTCTCCTTGCCTTTTTGCATTCCTCGTCAAACCAAGCATTAATCGGAAATCAATTTGTTTCAGACTTCTTAATTTTTTCTCTTTTGCACTCAGCAAGTGCGCTTTGAATTAAATGTGTTAATTCGTGACTATGAAGGCCATGAAATGAGATTTCCTCCTTCTCGAAGAGCCTCTCTAGCGTTATTTTGAAGGTATTACAATTCTCTGGAGTCAAAAGAATTCTGTCCTTTGGGGGATTTTGTTGAACACACTGAGTTTTTGACCCTAATTGCTTCTTTCTGGTCCAAGAGAAACTTGAATAGATTGGCTTGTGATATGATTTTAAGTCCCAAATTTGATCTCCAATCAACACTTCCTCCATTTTCTCACACAAACTATGTGAGAAAATTACATAATCTACTACACTTGCTCCATTGTAAGTATTGCAAGTGAGGTTATCGGACTTTTCCCATCTAGTCAAACCATTACAAATGACTAAATCGAAAGCCCCACATAGCGTAAGAAATCTTTCTCCAAAGAGATTGCAGCCTTTATCCTCTGAAATTCTTTCCCATTGATGATTACACTCTTCTGTAAGCCAGATAGGGTCACAGTCTTCTTTACAACAAAGAATGCTAGCTTGTTCACCTACAATTCTAGCATTGAAATCCCCCACTATAAGGACTTCACCTAGTTGTGAATATATTGCAATATCTGCTTTTAAGGCTGCAAAGCGATCTTTGTGGTCAAGCCCTCTACTTTTGTAGATTTTTGAAACTTGCGGTGCAAAATAGCGTGTTGCAATTCTGATGTGATTTCCATTTTCTAATATTTTAAGCCAGACAAATTGCTTATTTGGGTCTTCTTTTTCTAGCTGAATGAAACAACCTTCTTTTTCTCTCACTAGTACCATGATACCCCCGTGCCCTTTGCCATTCCCTGCTACCTTGTTCCACACTACTATCTTCCAGTACCCTTCAAACAAAGGTGTCTTACACCCTTTGTGTTCATGTGTTTCTATGAGGCAAATTATGTCTCTACCTTCTGCAATAGGCCCTAACCCAAGTCCTCGTCTCCATGGGTAACCCCTGCAATTCCAACAAAGTAATCTTAAAGAAACCTGGGTACGACTTGATTGCTATTTGTTTTGACATGCAAGACTCACGGTTGAGTCTTTGTCCCTGCTTGCCGATACTGACCTTGCTTCCTCATTCTTGCTAAAGAGTTTGTTGCCTCTTCTTTGTTATCGTTTTGCTGCCTTGTTTTGGAAGGAGGTCCAAATTGCGCAATCACAACTTTACCTTTATAAATCCATGCTCTCTTTCCCTCATCTCTTGCTGCCCTAACTTTTGTCATTTTGTCCCTCCTTTCCTCTTGTTGTCTTACAGTTAAATCCTCTTCTAGAAAAAACCGAGAACCCCTGAAGAGTTGCTTCTTGCTTAAAATGATATATTTATCACGCAATCTAGGCATGATGGCTTTTATGGGCCTGGCTCTCCCAACGTTAAGCTTACCTACTCTCCATGCTTGGCCTATTTGTCCTTGCCATTGTAGCTTATCTTTCAAGAAGTCTCTTGCAAGGTCAAGAGTACATTCATTTTTTCCATAATCTTTCACCCCTTTAATAATTATGTTTGTCTCTATATCTTGACTTTCCTTGCTTTCTCTATCCTACATGTTGTCAATCTGAGTGTTTGTTCCTCCTTCCCTCTTAGCAGAATTGTTAATAACTTGAGCCTAGGTTTTGGAGAGTTTTGTGGAATCTCCTTTCCTTTCTTCTCTTGATGTCTCTTCATGGTTGTCTATTTGAGCAACTACTTTCCCCTTATCCCAGGATGGTTTCGCATTCATCACCTCTGTATTCTCCACTACAAATTTCTTCATGTTTTGAACCTCCGCCTTCATGCATTTCCATTTTGTCTTCCCTATCAGGAGAGCTTCTTGTAGCAATGCCACTTGCTCCTTCAGAACTTTGTTGGTTTCTGCTAAAGCCTGGTTTTCAACTATTATTATATGGATTGTACCATCTCTTTCCTGTGCTTTAGCTTCTACTACCTCCAACCTCTTTTTTACATTTAACAGTTCGTTCACATAAAGATCAGATGACCAAGTGAGAGGTGTGGATGTGGGACTATATAAGGCAGAATCATCAATGACTTTTCCTTTTCCCTTTCCTTTGGACTTGTTGTTGCCACATGCTTGCAAAGAGAATAGTTTGAATGTTGTTTCTTGCAAAGGACCAAAGTACTTTCCCTTTGAGACCTTTCTTTCCTTGTCTGCTCTCATTTTAGACGAGCTAGTCTTCGTTTTAAAATGCCCCGATACTGTTTGGCATTGACCCAAACCCACATCCTAGCTTTGGCTGATGAGGCAATTTTCACTTGCCCTATATCATTTGTTTCCACAGGTTCTAAAGTTTCATGTCCCATTATCATGATGATATTAAGGGAAATCAAAGCCTCTGCCCGAAACTGACCCTACATAAATTATTTCAACACTGAACTCTTGTGCTAAACTTTCTTCTCCACGCGAAATTTCTTCAGACGTGAAGTTTTTGTTGCACGGTGCACCACTGGTGTCTGGATTTATTGAAATTCTTTGTCATACTTCGTGGCCATGTATGCATCGCATCACCCTGTATTGATACAGCTAAGCAGGAGAAATGTCAAAATTGAACGAAAGAGTGTTGTCCACGCTTTAGATGAAGGCGAAGGCATCGTGCACCATGCCAGCTCCTCTATCAGCGACTCAGCCCTACCCGCAGGTAATATTCTTCACTATAATACAGCATTGCTTCACTACTCAGTTTTTAATCAAAACCATAATATTTATATACGAGCAAAGAAAGTTTGTGGGGTTCAAACTTAGTACGCAGAGGTTCTTCTCACTCGTTCCTATGCCAACTTGTTCCACAAATATGAGCTTCCTTCCCCACTGTATCCATGTTCAGTCACCCAAAGCCACGAAATTGCTAGAAGCAGAATACGACCCTTTTTTGTGTAAGTCGACAATCGCATCCCTCTCATGCAACTATTCTCCAATGTGTTGCGACTGTGCGACTAGGTCGCATCCCTCTCATGCGACTGTTTTTCAGTGTGTTGCGACTGTGCAACTCTGCAACTAGGTCACATCCCTCTCATGCGACTGTTTTCAGAGTGTTGCGACTGCACGACCAGGTCGCAACCCTCTCGTGCGATTTTGTTTGATAAGGGTTCGGTCACTTCGAAGGTACCGAGCGGATTTCAATGCGGGAATGTTGGGAGATACCTGACCTGCTCTAACAACTTTATCACAGATACAAAGAATACCAATGCAAGAGACACGTGCAACTGTTACCTAATTTTATAGCTACCGAAACGCCCTAGGATGGAGAAATAAGTACGATTCAATATCACACCCTAGTCACGAAGCTTGTCAGGGCAAGATTCTTTGGTCCCATTGGTTGTCTGTTATCTTGCCCCTGGGTCGTTGCACTATTCTCGTTGCTCGGTCATTGCTCGTTAATCTTTGTGACACGGACACCGAAACCCCTATTTTCAATTGCTCGGTCGCTACCCTCTCGGGTGATTTTGTTTGATAAGGGTTCGGTCACTTCGAAGGTACCGAGCGGATTTCAATGCGGGAACGTTGGGAGATACCTGACCTGCCCTGACAACTTTATCACAGATACAAAGAATACCAATGCAAGAGACACGTGCAACTGTTACCTAATTTATAGCTACCGAAACGCCCTGGGATGGAGAAATAAGTACGATTCAATATCACACCTTGGTCGTGAAGCTTGTCAGGGTGAGATTCTTTGGTCCCATTGGTTGTCTGTCATCTTGCCCCTGGGTCGTTGCACTATTGTCGTTGCTCGGTTGTTGCTCGTTAATCTTTGTGACATGGACACCGAAACCCCTGTTTTCAGTTGCTTGGTCGCTACCCGTTAATCTTTGTGACACAGACACCAAAACCCATGTTTTCAGCTACTCGGTCGCTGCATTGTTCTCACTGCTGCTCTCCTTGTTGTTGCACTGTTCTCGCTGTTGCTCTCCTTGCAGTTGCACTGTTGTCGCTGTTGCACTATTCTCACTACTGCACTGTTCTCCTCGTTGTTGCACTGGTATGGATTAGCTTATCATTGACTACTGTGAGAATGCCCAGAAAGGTGTGTGGCGAGTTTGGAGACGAAGGAAGGTACTGTGGAGACGTTGGGTTTGGGTGAGACTCTGGGTAGTTGTCCAGAGTGAGATAAAGCACCATGAGCTTAATTAAGCATTTGGGGGATGAAAATTCTATCTACTTGCGACAACACCACCTCGTGCCATTCACATCCACCATATAAAATCGCCTTTGACTTTCGTTACAGAGGTGGGTTCTCGTCATTCTAGGTCCAGCTCTCTCAAAGCAATCATTCATTGGGTACCATGCGCTTGGTGTGAACCCCTTGGCCTCATTAGCTTCAGCCTAATTCTTATTTGGGTGGCCTATTCTTTTTTTAAACATCAGTCCACAGCAACAGAAATGTCGATGGGATTGGAAATTCTTCACATACATGTCCTAGAGGGTCGAATAGCTGCCTCTAAGGGCGACTTGTCCAAGGAGCATTGAATTGTCCGAGGGTCGACTTGGCCTTGTGGATGACATTTTCACTCTTTAACTCGAAATAAAAATTATTTTTCTTTTTCTTACGAGAGGTCCAAATGGGACTTGACATGTAATAACTTCACCTCCAAAAACCCATAAATAAATTTCTTTTGACTTGTAATAAATTATTTTTTGACTCAATTGACCCTAAAAGCATGAAGAACATGCTTTGACTAAAATAAAATAATAATGATGAATATAATCAATGATACGTTTTATTACATTATGAAGACCAACACTAGTTACATTTCCAACACTATGACCCTTGTCTCTAACTGATTTCAATGATGAAAGATTCCACCCTAGCCAATCTTTCCATCTTTCCATCTTTTCTTGCTATAGGTGACAGAGTTCTAGCTGGAATCTATCTTTCCAAGGCAGCAAGTGGCGGGAAGCTACCTTTCTAAGGTAGCAGGCAGCTGGAATCTAATTTCTTGAGGCAACAAGGGCTAGTAAAGAGCAACAGATTGAGTTGTTTGAGGAAGCAAAGGACAGCAAACTGTCTGAGGCAGCAGGGGGGGTTGGTTTTTAGTCTCCTGCAGTGATCAATTGAAATAAGGCTAATTTTAGGGCAGCGAGAGGCCTAAGGGGCCACGCTTAGGGTTCTAAGGTTGTCGTTGGTGGAGGGTTGAGGTAGTGAGGGACTACGGAGTTATTTCAGGGTGTTGGCTGACTAGGGATTGAGGCAGCAAGGATTGAATATTGTGCAGGGTAGCGGCATAGGGTATAAGGCCAAGTGCAAGGCCGACTGGTGTTATTTTGTGGCAGCAAATTAGCACAAGGCCAAGACAGGGCCATAAGGGGTGTTGCTTGTTGAACCAAGTGTTGAGATTTTGTGTAGTTGGGGTAGCATCGGATGTGCTCTAGCCCTGAAACTTTGTGGAGGGGCTAAGAAACACATCACCTCCAAAAACCCAGAAAGCGTTTGGAGAAATTTCATCTGGTGTTGAAGTTATTCAAATAATTAATTATTTTAATGTAATCCCTAAGTCTAAACTTAGGGAAATTAAATAATTAAAGTGAATTAACTAACACATGTGTTGAAATGTTCTAAGAGACGCGGATCAAGCAGTCTTTTAATCTCATCCGTTGATAAGTGATTTAATTACGGTTGTTGATGCGTTCAACGAAAAAGTATAAGAGAAAGGCTTGAGGATCAGTTGGAGACACACACACATGGAGGCAAAGCTGAGAAATTGAGCTGGTATTCTAGGTTAGGGTTTGCTAAGAATTTCCGGAGGAGTTTTTTGCAGCGAGGAGTAGTATTGGCTGAGGGGATGATCTGATCCCGGAGCCAAGAGCCAGCAAGAGGCAGAGGAGCAGCTTTCAAGATCAGTACAGAGGAGCAAGGGCAGCGGCAACAGCAGTTACGCAGCAGCTGCACAGCACAACTTCAACCGCTACGCAAGTGCTACACAAGCCCAGCAGGGGCAGCACTGCAGCTTCAAAGGGCTTCCAGAGTTACACAGAGGCCTCCAGAGGCAGCGTAAGGACTACGTCATCCACTCTGGGGTTACGCAGTTCCCTTCTGAGTAGCGCAGAGGCACACAGAGCCTAGCAGGACTAACGTCGGGGCTTCAAGGGCAGCGCTGGGGTTTCTAGGGCCAGAATCGAGCTGAGTCTTGTAAATCCCGTTTGAGGGTGTGGATCAGTCAAAATCTTGGTCTCAAAACAACAGGTTAGCTACAAATCTACTTTTTTTCTCTGTCGGGTTAACCAGATTAGGTGCCCAGATCTGTTGTACTTAGGATCTACTTAATAATAATAAACGCTCATATATGTTGCACTGGTTTTCCCGCATTGGGTTTTTCCAGGGACTTGTGTCCAAAAATCAGTGTGTCACTTTGTTGAATGAGCGTAATATTCAGTAAATGATCTGCATGTGTTTAGTTGTTAGTTGTGTTTACTTCGGTATTTTCTGAATATTTTTTCTAAAAATAACTTGTATAACTTAATCACAAGTAGGAGAAGTAAGCCATAATGCTACAGTAGGATTTTTGCATAACTGTATTCAGGAATTTTCACATGGTATCAGAGCAATAGCAGATCAAGCTGAATCTCCAGCAAGCCAGTTGAAGAATATTTTTTCTGCAGAACAGCAGTGGAAGCAGTAGAGATCCAGAAAAGGCAGTTTGGCAGTAGGAGGACGCAGACCCAAAAAGGGGCAGCGTTGCAGCTACAGAAGTCCATCAGGCTTACGCAGAGCCTTCCCAGGCCAACGTAAGGACTAAGTCACCCAGTCTGGGGTTACACAGTCCACTTCTAAGCAGCGCTGAGGCCATGCTGGTCCAGTCATGGGACGCAGTCCAATCATTCATCCTGTTGCAGAGAAGTTTTGCCAAGATCCAGAAGCAGTGCTTTAGATGTTCAACAGTGCTGGTGTGGTGGAGATTCTGCCGGTGCAGAATTGTGCATAGCTAAGTCAACAAAGAGCGGGAGGAAGACAGTTACTCAGCAGATCTGAGCCAAACAGATCTGAGATTCGATCAGGGGGATCGAAGAGAACTGTCCGATTGTATTTGGCTGAAGATTTCCGGGAGGGAAATCAGATTTCAGAAGAAGCAGTTACTAAAGGATTTCTAGTCACCAAGAAGCCCAGATCCAGTGTTTCTCTGTTGCCACAGGAAAAGGGAGAAGAGTATTGTTTACGACAGAGTTGAGCCAGATGGGGTCACATGGCCTAGAGATCAGGACAGGTTGGACAATGTGTCCAACTTTGTCATATGGAGGGCCAGGATCTTATCAGTTCTGGATGAATACGGCATCAAGGACCATTCGAAAAATGTCCTAGCTGTGCCTGTAGATCCAGATCCTCTGAAGAAATTTAATGAAAACCAAGCGCAGACTAAGCATTTGATCATGGATGGAGTGAAGGATCACCTTTTACCACATATTGTCGGTAAGAACACAACAAATAACATGTGGATTACACTGGAGGCAATGTAACAAGGAAGCTCTGTCCAAAGAAAAATGCTTCTAGAGAATCAGATGAGGCTATTCCAGACGCAGAAGGGTGAGGAGATAGATCCCTTCCTCTTTCGACTTCAAACCATCCAAGATCAATTGATTGTCATGGGTGCAACTCTAGACGAAGGACTCCTAGTAAGGACTGCCCTGAATGCAGTCACCGAGGAATGTGAAACATTTGTCTAGAGCATACTGGGCAGAGCAACGTTACCATCCCGGGGAGACATGTGGGCAATCCTTCGCCAAGAGGAGATCAAGAGGATCACCAAGAAGCAGAATACCAATGGCGGGACAGTCAGAGTGAAGAAAGAAGAGGAGGATGATGCAGCCCTTGCATCAAAGGAATGAAAGCAGCAAGGGAAGAAGAAGAGGGACCTTTCCAAGGTCTAGTGCTTTAATTGTGGTAAACTTGGACACTTCGCTAGCACTTGTCCTAAGAAGAAGGACAAAGGAGCTTCTGATTCCAAGCCTGTAGCAGCAAAGGATGATGGTACTGATGATGACGTAGCCATGAGTGCTCATGAGCCACTTAAGTGGGGTGACATGGATCTGTAGAGCAGCTACAAATCAGTTGGCAGGATCCTTGAGTCAACCCTACTCTTGGATCACATACGAGCTATAGGAGCCTTAAGACGGTAGCGGGATAAGTCAGGAGATGATTGTAGAAGGTCGCAATGAAGCAGAGGGCAGTGCTGAAGAGCTGAAGAGGAAGCAGCGTAATGCAGGGGCAGCAACGCAGAGAGGCAATGCTCACGTAGTGCAAAGTTGTAGCAACGCAATGGCTTTAGAAGGACAGTGTAAGGCAGCAGCCAAGGGAGTTTCAGTGATGAAATGTAGCCTGACTTGTCTATCAACGATTGGGCAGAAGTCTTTCAGTTGCTTACTTCCCAGCAACTGAGTTGCAGTGCAGCAGTTAGCAGTGGCAGTGCTATGGGCAGCATGATGCAGCAAGTTGAGAGGGAGCTGTAGTACAGATGTGGCTGCTGGCAGTGTCAGTGGCAGTGACATGGGCAGCAGTGCAGTAGATGGAGGGAAACAGGCCAAGCATCAGCAGCACAAAAACCAATACCAAGATCTTGTGATACATGGTGTGGATGTATTGCTAGAGCACACTCCGTGCTAAGAGAGAGTGTTGAGATTTTGTGTAGTTGGGGTAGCATCAGATGTGCTCTAGCCCTGAAACTTTGTGGAGGGGCTAAGAAACACATCACCTCCAAAATCCAGAAAGCTTTTGGAGAAATTTCATCTGGTGTTGAAGTTATTCAAATAATTAATTATTTTAATGTAATCCCTAAGTCTAAACTTAAGGGAAATTAAATAATTAAAGTGAATTAACTAACACATGTGCTGAAATGTTCTAAGAGACGCAGATCAAGCAGTCTTTTAATCTCAGCGGTTGATAAGTGATTTAATCACAGTCGTTGATGTGTTCAACAAAAAAGTAGAAGAGAAAGGCTTGAGGGTCAGTTGGAGACACACACACATGGAGGCAGAGCTAAGAAACTGAGCTAGAATTCTAGGGCAGGGTTTGCTAAGAATTTCCGAAGGAGTTTTCTGCAGCGAGGGGTAGTATTGGTTGAGGGGATAATCTAATCTCGGAGCCGAGAGTCAGTAAGAAGCAGAGGAGTAGCTTTCAAGATCAGCATAGAGGAGCAAGGGCAATAGAAACAACAGTTGCGCAGCACAGCTTCAGCCGCTACGCAGGCCCAGGAGGGGCAACGCTGCAGCTTTAGAGGGCTTCTAGAGTTACGCAAAGGCCTCCAAAGGCAGCGTAAGGACTGCATCACCCACTCTGAGGTTACGCAGTCCCCTTCTGAGCAATGCAGAGGCACGCAGAGCCTAGCTGGACTGACGCTGGGTCTTCAGGGGCAGCGTTGGGGTTTCTAGGGCTGGAATCGGGCTGAGTCTTGTAAATCCCGTTTGAGGGTGTGGATCAGTCAGAATCTTGGTCTCGGAACAGCAAGTTAGCTGCAGATCTACTTTTTTCTCTGTCGAGTTAACCAGATTTGGTGCCCAGATTTGTTGTACTCGGGATCTACTTTATAATAATAAACCCTCATATCTATTGCACCGGTTTTCCCGCATTGGGTTTTTCCAGGGACTTATGTCCAAAAATCAGTGTGTCACTTTGTTGAATGAGCATAATATTCAATAAAGGATTTGCATGTGTGTAGGCTATTAGTTGTGTTTACTTCGGTATTTTCTGAATATTTTTTCTTAAAATAACTGGTATAACTTAATCACAAGTAGAAGAAGTAAACCATGATACTACAATAGGATTTCTGCATAACTGTATTCAGGAATTTTCACACCAAGGTGGTTCTCGGCCTAAGCAGCACAAGGGGGGGTGGGGAACTGTAGCAAGTCTGCTGTTTGCTTGCAGAATTGGCCCTACTTTTTTATAGTGGTTGCTTGTGGAACCAACTGTTGATTGAGTTCTCTATATACTACTTGTGCATTCAATAAAGATCATCACTGTTTTATAGATTGATGAAGTACTGCAACACTGTTACAAAATACAATTCTATCATGTTTCAGCCCAAAGGTAATCTCTCTAAGAGGGATATTGCATCAACAGCAGATTTTATAAGTTGAACCTCAACAAATTGGATTTTTAGGTTGAGGTTCGTCGAATTTCAAACCCAGAGGTTCAAATTCAACAAACCTTGTGACTTCGCATGGAATAATTCAAGATCATTACAACAAAAGTTATAGTGATATGTTATACTTCTAATGGTCCATCAGGTTGTGGTCTAGCGGCAGCTCGGAGTGGTCACTGTGACAATGACCCACTTTCAAATCCCAGCAAGCATGCTCCTCCCCTGCTCGGGGTTTCCTGGATGTAGCTAATGATTGTATTGAATATTGTTGTTGATGTCTTCGGGCAGATTATTCTTGCACTGACAAAATACCAGCAAACCCTATTCTTCACTTAAGTGTGTGAATGTGACTTAAGCTTATTTCTGGCTTTACAATGTGTAAATAAGACGGGTTCCACTTTTTATAAAAATAAGTTCTACTCCAAAGCCCAGAAATAACCTTGAAATGTATCCTCGAGACCCAAAGTTTATAATAATAGAAGGGAAAATACCTCAAATTTGTTTGAGGTCAGATAATGGCAGCACCATCCTCCATTATCATCTCCTCCTAAATCTTCCACATCCAATTCTTCTCATTATTGAGTTCAATGTAGACACAGAGGGATGTGCCCATACAACTAGGGACGCAGGTCTATATGACCTTGCAGACCTTGACCTTTGCATAAAACCCTTTGTTGCTTCTGTCAGAGGAGAAAACAATGGCATTCCCAATAAATTGTCACCATATTGACAATCTCTTTGACCATGTGGACAAGACTCGAAATCTTCTTATAGTGAATATACCAAAAAAACTTTGTAATAATCAAATTACGGTACAAAGTCTCAAACAAGGCCAAGAATCCATACATACACACACCCTAGTCCTAAAGGAAAAAACTGCTATTGTTGGACCTTCAGAATCAACCCTTCATAGAGTTAGAGTTGACCTTTCAGATGCTCATGCGAAGATGACATTGGGTTTTTCATCCGTCTAATGGCAAGTTTGAGCGCTTACAGCAATGGTGACCCAAGTTCAACCCGGACTGGCACAAAAGTTATGATAAACAGGTTGACCAAGTAATTTCAAAGTGCAGGTTGTGTTAATGCAGCAGCATTGCTTTTATGATAAAGCAAAGGTGTTGTTGATGGTGGTCCTTGTGTGCTGCTGCAATCTTCTTTGCAGGTGAGGCCAGGTGCAAACTTGGGTGAATTTGATGTGTGCAACACTGGATCCTTAAGAATGCAGAGATCCTGTTAATGACGGTCCACTGTTGATGCACTCTTCTTTGCAGGTGAGGCCAGGTGCAAATCCTGGGTGAATATGATGGCTGCATGTTTTATTGAAGAAACAACACGGGCTCTGTGAGAATTCAAAGGTGCTGTTCATGGTAGTTCCTGTACTGACAGTCTTCTTTGGAGGTGACTCAAAGTACAAGTGCGGATAAGTTTGACAAATGTGGGTCATGTTAATGAAACAACACATGTTCGATGAGAATGCAGACATGTTCGTAATGGCAATCCCTGTGTTGATGGGGTCCTCTCTATAGATGAGGCATGCTGCAAGTACTGGATAGAATTTGACGGAATAGATATACCTCAATCACAACGTGACAGCCTAAGCTCTTCTGGATATAATAATGAACTTACAAAAAACTCCATACCCTATCATCCAGTTAAAAGGGGTTTGCATTAGATAAAATTAACACCGATATAAATTTTCAGAAGAAAACTAACTCCAGATTAGTTTTCTCAAATTTTGAATAATTCACACATGATCGAGAAGAACTAGAGACCTAAAGTATTATCCTTCTCTAAAGTAATGTACCTCTGAGATCTACAAATCGCCAACTTTTTCAAACAATTTAGGTGAAAATGGAAGCAAGATCTCCCCGGTGTAAAAATTGGATTGTTGAAACATTTACAGAAATTTTCATAAACAAATAGAAACAGGAAATAACTAAACTATATATGGCCATGAATTGAAATATAAACAAGCAAGACAAAAGATGGATAGACTGTTACCTGGCAAATTTATATACGACCGTGAATTGAAATATTTACAAGAAAAGTAGAAAATAGACAGATGGGTACCACGCAGAACTTTTCTATGAAATGGGTTTGTGCAAGTTCAATTTAGGATTTTAAGATAAGGATCTTACTCCTAGAACATGAATTGAAATATTAACAAGCAAAGTAGAAAATAGATAGATGGGTACCTTGTAGAACTTTTCTGAGCAATGGGTTTGTGCGAGTTCAATTTAGGATTGCGAGGATAAGGGTCTCACTCCTTGTCCGTAAGTAGCATTCTCTGTGGATGGAGCTCCGGCATCTGGTCAGAACAGATGGTAGCCGTAGATAGAATTCAAGTGAATCCACGTGTCATAGATCCGTCGAAGGTTGTTGTCCAGAACTCCATACCTGTACACGTGGATCCTGGATCCTTAACCCGAGTAACAGAGCCGGCATCAACCCGAACTCCATACTTTGTACACGTGGATCCTGGATCCTTAACCAGAGTAACAGAGCCGGCGTCAACCCGAACTCCATACTTTGTACACGTGGATCCTGGATCCTTAACCAGAGTAACAGAGCCGGCGTCAACTGGACCGTGCTGGTCCTTTGGTTTCAGCCTTGGCAGTACATGTCGAAAAATAGTGTCACTGTGTTTGTATTGAAGATTTTTAATTGAAGATTTCTAAGTTTTATTGAATATTTCAAAGTCCTTGCTATGGTTGATTACTAGCAGAAAGTTAAGGAAAACTATTAAAATTGAGAGACATGGTAAGAATCTCAACAAGATGGATGGAAATTGAGTAAGAACTCCAATGAAAATTCTATCTGTTGAGTTTAGAGTCACTTTTGGTCTTGATTGTTTTTTACACTTTGTTTTTTGCATTTATTTAAAAAATAAATAAATAAATAAATTGTTTAATTTTCATTTTAGGGTTCTTTGTACTTATTTTTATTTTTCATATAATATATTCTAAATTATACAATTGGTGTGTATATTATTTTTTTATCATTTTTACATGATAATGGATAAAAGTATATATTTGTAATAATAAATTTTTTAATTGTAATAGTTTTTAATAAATTTATAGCAGTTTAACTTTATCTTAACCTGAATTGATTAAGTGTTGAGAGAGATCAAATCTCTTGAGGTGGAAACCTATCTTTTTAGTGTACAACTTGAGGAAAGGTTTGCACCTCGAGAGATTTGATCTCTCTCGTTGCTTGATAGATCTGGAGTTAACATTGTTTAGGGTTGTTATATCTCCCTCCATATCTCCTTCTTTGTCTCTTTATCTCAACCCCCCAACACTCTCTCTCTCTCTCTCTCTCTCTCTCTCTCTCTTCTTCCTTCTCTCCCCCATCCATCTATATCTCTGTCTCCCTTCGTCTCTCCTTCATTGTCTCTCTATCTCACCCCACAAACACACACACTCTCTCTCTCTCTATGTCTTTTTTCTTCCCTCCCTCTCTCTCTCCCTACCTCCCTCTTTCTCTCTCTTTTCCTTCCTCTCTCTCCCTTTCTCTCCCACCTCCCTCTGGCTCTCCCCCCATCTCTCTCTCTCTCATTGTCCCCCCTCTCTCTTCTCCTCCTCTCCTTCTCTCTCTCTTCCCTCCTTTCCTCTCTCGCTCACTCTCTCTCCAACCTTATCTCTCTATGTATTTATTCTTCCCTCTTTTTCTCTCCCTTCATGTCTCCTCCTCTCTCAAATCCTCTCTCTCCCCCTTTCTCTCACACCTCTCTCTGTCTCTACCCCCCATCACTCTCTCTCTCTCACTCTCTCTCCCTCTCTCTCTACCTTCCAACTTTGTTACTATCTCCTTCCCTTTTTCCTTCTCTCTCTCGCCCCTCCATCTCTATGTCTCCCTCTCTCTCCTCTCCTTCCCCTTGTGTTCCCTAATCTCCTCTCTCCCTCACTCTCTCTCCATCTCTCCCTTGTCACTCTCTCCATCTATATATCTATGTCTTTGTTCTTCCCTCCCTCTCTCTCCCCCTCCAACTCCATCTCTCTCCCTCCCTCTCTCCCTCTCCCCCACTTTCTCTCTCTGCCCTCCAACTCTATCACTACCTCCCTCTCTCGTTATCTCTCCTCCCCTCTCTCTCTCCATCCATGTGATCGAGAATCGTCACTCTATTTAATCAATGATATATGTAAGGTCTAACATGTTTTACATTTTATTTTTTTTATTGTGAAATGATTTGTGGTTTTTGGGCATGTGGTATTGTAAGTCGTGATATTGGTCCATGGTATTGTAACAAAACCTATTTACAAGTTAATAATATCCATGGTAAAGTTAGGGTGAATATAGATGGTTAAAAATATTGTTATATTGTAAGTTTATTGTAAGTATTAAGTTTTTATGTGTGTGTTAATTAAATTTAAATATGTTTGTGGAATCATTATTAGTCCCTACCAAGCCAATGGATCTCAAGGGGTACCGGATAGAATACTAAAGGATTGAGACCTCTTCGTTACCTGAGCGAAGGGGATATTCTACCTATGGGGACTCCCTATAGAAAATGAGGGGATCTAAGGCACCATGACTCTAACGATCCATATTGATAACTATTAGTTTAGCATTGATCAATGCAAATTCAATGTTTAACTTTGAAAAATAAATAGTTGTTTTTTAATATAATTAAAAAAACTAATTTTCAAACATTTGATTGGACCATAACTTGAAGGTCTTATTGCAACCTTTGCACAATATAATGCCATGTGGAGAATTGTTTTACATATTTTATGTCATAATTTATGGATATAGTTGCAATATTCATGCATGATTTTTAGATATTTGTAGAGTAATTTTTTGTCTTAACCTTTGCATAAAACCATCCAAAAATAAAATCCTAGAAAATAGTTTATACTAAAATAAATAACATATTTACCATAAATTAAGTCTACCTATAATTTAAGCAATTATTTGCATAGAAAATGGATAGGAATAAGAAGTAAATAAATATACTTACTATGAGTTACTTCCAATTGTTATTTATGTTTTCATTGGCACCTATGTAGGAGTAAAGTTGTAAATATGTAGACTTTCTAGTGGTTACTAACCACCAAAATTTAAGCAAGTTATTCTGCCTAAACAAGCAATTTACTTATCCTTTTCTAACTACATAAAACATAGTTCTAAATCAAGGCCATCTTGTAGCCTTTTGTTGATAGATAGATCAAACATTCAAGATATAGTCGTTGTTATATAAATGTAAAAATCTAAAAAGCAGTAACAAAATTGTTGCAGTATACATTGTGTTTTTTAACTATATGAATAACAAAACAATATACATTGTATACATTACATTTATTTTTGTAAGCTTGGCATAACCTTTCTATTACTTTTCAAAAATAAGCAGAAGAAACGACATCAGCATCTATCGCCAAATGGTCTTAACCTGCCCATAGGGAAACCAGGTTTATTGACCATCTCGTTGCATTATAAGTCAACCAAAATCTAAATAGTTTGAAATTGTCCATCCATGCATGTATAACTTGATAGTCTTTATCCCCACTATTGACTAATGAACTATACCATATATGTCAAAAACCTTTTCTATACATCTAGATACTATTGAACTTGGGCAACCAAAACATCATAACTATTACAATACAGAATAATCATCTTAAGGTTCTACAGAAGTTGGGTCCTTAGCATTGAACCCAGTAGCTTTGCCTAAGGCAGGAAGGACTATGCTTCTCAATACGAGCCAAACAAGCATTATGTTGTTGAATCTCGTGTTGGATAAGCTGAAATTCCGCATGGATTTCTTGAATCCTTTCTGTGGGTCCTCAACTACCCTCAGTATGCATCATCAAAGCCTTCGCAATGAGGGTTTTCACTATCCAACATGTAAAAAGAGATTGTTGGTACTGGGAGTGGTGGCCATGGGTGTGTCCTGAGTTAGGGACCAAATTTCCAAATTCCTCTAATAGCTCTTGGTCACTTATATTACTATGAGTGATAATATCAGATTCTCATTCCTCAATTGTTTGAAGGGCCCTTGGATGGGTTGGCGTCTTGTAAGCTCTGACAATAGCTAAGGTATACCGCGACTAAAACTCATTTCCATTTTAATCTGGAGCACGCAATCTACCACCGCCATGCCCACGACCTTGACCCCGTCCCTTTCCAGCAAGAGGAATACTACCACGACGAGAGGTTGCACGAGCCATGTTACACAGGAAGGTAAAATAACCCTGAGATGCGGAAATATGAGATTCTTTTCTCGTGTAGACACCTACAAAAAGATGGTCTGGAGGTCACCCACCGAGGACTTGAGCACCCCTTAGATTACTTGAGGCACCTACATAGGCTACAGGAGCATGAAAATAATAAAAGCTTATATTAAACCATAATCGAAGGAAACTTTCCTCTTTTTCTTCCTAGACATTAGATTGATCTCCCTCCTCAGACATTTGAGTGATCTTAACATGAAAGTTTTTATATTTCCCCTGCCAATAGAACAATGCATTCCCTCACTCGGTCGGACCCAATTTACCAGCGGTTAGCAAAACATTATAAGTTTCAGAACCGAAATTTGACTCGCCATTAATTAAAAGACACAGAGTGTCACCCTCCCTAGTCATATGGGAGACCAGGTTGACAATATCGCTAGCAATCCCCATGGTTAAACGGATATGGGTATTCCTAACCCTGAAGCTGGAATTGGGTGGGTCAGCTCCAACCCCACCCTTCTGCATAGAACCCAAGGGGGCATAGTGCCACAGAACAAAGAACACACTAAGCAATCCCAACCATGCACAAAATTTAGATTTAGCAATGATTAAAGGGTTCATGGTGCAACCGATTTTCACATATCGGAATAACCTGAGTTGGATAGGTGTTGGTTCCTCCTCTGCTACCAGCACTAAAGCGATTTTTCCTTTGTCAAGAGCTTCTTTGGAGGGGTGCCTCTGGGCTCTAGAAAGACCACTTGATTTTTCTACAGCTGCAACAACTGACAGATTGAATTCTCAATGTGTCATACCCCTTAACACCTTGTGTATTAAACTCCTTGTCATACCTCGCATGCTCGAGCCCGCGTGGGTGTGGTCGCACCACCACCCGAGGTGTACATCAATTAAATGCATGGCAGCAATGCAAATCCTACTTATCCTCCCCTCATTTCATTCACCCCGATTGGTGATATACATTGCATTTTACTTATCCACTTCACATCTCAATTTATTAATTCCTACCAAACAAAGACTATAGGATGAATTTTGTATCGACCATTATTAATTTAGCATTGACCAATGTAAGTTATAATTATTTATGCATTTTTCCAAAAGCATAATTTTTAACTTGAGTTTGATGAACTAAGTTTCCCTACAAAACAAAATTACAATATAACAAATTGAATTTCATTATTTTTATTACTTTTAACTTTTTATTATTAATTGAGCCAAGCTTTAAATGTTTACACTAATGGACATTACAACATCTCCATCATAGTAAGCTCTATATTACTTTTAGCCTTTTTTTTAATTAAGGTAACATATAAATGTTAAATGTTTATGTTAAATGTTAAATTTTACAAAACATTTATGCCTACACATCTTCTCCTATACTCAAGGGGAGAGTGGCTCTAGGCGCAATAATTATTTTTTATGGTTATACTAAAAGAATTAGCACAATCATGTAAATTAAATGGTTGGTAAATGTCGATAGGCATCAATCTATAATAAGTTTCAAAACATTTACTTCATTGTTGATCCGGATTTATGTAGAAACGCAACAGAATACAGAAATAATCATGAACATAGAGATGCAACGGAAATAATGCTTCATTTCATTAACATCAAATAACAGAAATATGCTTACAAACATAATGGAAATAAAATAGCTAGGGTGTTGGTAGCGAATCTCTGAGAAGAAATGTGGTGGCTACAGACCTCTGAACTGTGTTACAATGAGGCTCGAGGGCCTATTTATTATTGAGAAACAATGGAGAACTTTAAACGTCCAAAAACCTAACCCTAGGAGATGAAGCACCAAAACTATGGGCCCCATTTAGGTAAATTGGTGTTCCAACTTCCCAGGGACATAACTTTGGCATATTATCTCTGTTTGACGCACATGATACATCATTAGAAAGATCTATACGAGGACTACAACTATTGCTGTGAATATCAATTCCATAATGAAATCATATTAGCCAGAAGAACGATGCCCAAAAAAAGTCATTTAGGGCCTCAAAACGACTCCAAAAGTTCAGGATCCGAAAAACTGCTAAAAATAGTAAGTTGTGTTGCAACTTAAAAACTGAAAGAACTGATGGTGGGCGTTCAAATGGAATAGGTGGGTGGCCACCAATATCCACCTTTATCATTAAGGCCCCAAAACGACTCTGGGAGTGGAGGACCCAAAAACCTGTTAAAAATAGTAAGTTGTGTTGAATGTGAAACGCTGCAAGAATTGATGGTGTTGGTCCAAATGGAATAGATGGGTGGCCATCGATATCCACATGGATCATTCCTCCCTCCTTAGGAATCCATGGTCCCCATTGCGTTGAGATCCTCCATGAGATGAGGCAAATTCTGCTGAACTAGGTATTATATTTGTTGAAGATGTCATGGACCTACAGGTGGACATGCTGAATGCATTTAGTAAATTTGGTTTCTTTATCAGCCTCAAACAATACATGTGTGGATTCTATATGTGTAGTTGCAGGATGTATGGCAACATCAGGTGGTGGTGCGTTGGGAGTCAGATCAATGGAGTGCTTGTCCTGACAGTGTAGAGGAACCTCTATGAGTGAGGAGAAAATGTCCTCATATTCCTCCATGACTTTGTCCATCTACTGCAAGCATGTAAGGGAGCCCTATTTTGAGGTTGTGGCCACAATATTCTTCTTTCCCTGTGAGCGAGTTATAAGGAAAATAAATTTCTTGTTTTGGGAAAGAATCTTACTGCGTTGTTTTGCAGTAGTCAAAGAGATGACAGGAGGCAGTACTACCTCTGGTATCCTGTACAAGTTATTTCCCAAAGTAATAACATCAGCACGAGGCCTAGACTCATACATAACATGCCGCCTCCACAAGTATGGTTGGCCCAATAATACATCAGCTACATCAAGAGGAGCAACATCACACAATACCTCATCTATGAATGGCTTGATATTGTACGAAAGGCGGCACTGTTGGCGGATGCGGAGATCTCTCCCTGGGTGGAGCCACCCAATGGTATACGACTGCGGGTGTGCTATGGTCGATAGGCCAAGTCGCTTCACGACCTCTGCTGGAATGAGGTTCTTTTGGCTTTCGCTATCAACAAGAAATTGCAGCAGAGAACCCTTCACCCACATCTGCGAATGGAAGAGGCGCTCCCCCTCCTTTGGATCCTCTAGATCCTCCCTCTGGATCTTGGTGGTGGCAAAAATGGCACTGGGATCTGCATCAATGATATGCTTCCCTTTGTCATTGCCTTTGTCTGGTTTTGACTAAGGATCAAAAAATGCATCTGATTCAGGTACCTTTAGTTCAGCCATCAATGATTGTTTGGCCCGACACTCGTTTTTGTTGTGAGTGGGGTTGTTATGAAATTCACACCACTTCCTTGTGTCCTTTGGATTTGTGGTGTTGTTCTGAGTTGCACCGCTTTGGAATTGCCCCTTGTTCTTTGGTTCAGGGGCACCTTTCGGATTTGCATATCCAAAGTCTCACTTCTTCTGCTTAAATTTCTACTCGATCTTGGCGGCATAGCAATATGTTGTGCCAAGCGATGTAATATCGAGGAACTCCATTTCCTCCTGAATATGTTTGTGTAGACAACCTCGGTTCTTGAGCACCAAATGTCTCTTTGAATATTTAATACCCAACTTTGTGCATAGGGTATGGAATAGATTTGTCAGTTCATGCACATCTTGATCCCTTTGTTGCCGCAGCGTGGTCCATTGGATGTATTTGTCCTCATAGCTCCCACGGGGTAATATTATTCCTTGATGTCGTCTCGGAATGAATTCCAAGTGGGTGTGGCTGAGAACAGAGAGGGTTCCCCTTCGTCCTCTTGCTCACAGTAGGTTTCCCACCAGTCTTTGATATGGGGGGCGGCTTTGAGGAGTGTAAAAATAATCTTGTCTCGGTCAAAGAAATCATGGACCGAGAAATACCCTTCCAGCAAATTTAAGCATCTATCTACAACGTATGCATCTATTTGGCCTTCAAATATAGGAATGTCAAAGTTTACCTGTACCTTGAAGGGAGTGGTGCCTCCAGAGTGGCTGTTGGATGCAGATATGCCGTAGGTGGGCAGTCGTTGAACGATCTGAGCAAAGTTTTCCATCATCGCGTTCCTTTATTCTCTAGGGCCTCCTCGAGCAATATTTTGATAGGATCTCCTGCTCCCTCGTCTTTCTTTTCTTCCTCCATGGGAGGTCGTCGGGGTTTGTGAGGCTGATCTTGCAAGGGTTCAACTAGATTGAGCCCTAACTCCTTATACCCTGACCGCGTTGGGGACATGCAAAGAAAAACAAAGAAAGAGCAAACCGCTCTAATACCACTGACCTAGATTTATGCAAGAACACAACATAATACAAAAATAATCATGAACATAGAGATGCAGCGGAAATAATGCTTCGTTTCATTAATATCAAATAACAGAAATATGCTTACAGACATAATGGAAATAAAATAGCTAGGGTGTTGGTAGCGAATCTCTGAGAAGAGATGTGGCGGCTACAAACCTTTGAATTGTGTTACAATGAGGCTCGAGGGCCTATTTATTATTAAGAAACAATGGAGAATTCTAAACGTCCAAAAACCTAACCCTAGGAGATGAAGCGCCAAAATTATGGGCCCCGTTTGGGTAAATTGGTATTTCAACTTTCTGAGGACGTAACTTTGGCATACTATCTCCGTTTGATGCACACGATACATCGTTAGAAAGATCTATCCAAGGACTACAACTATTTTTGTGAATATCAATTTTGGAACGGAATCATATTTTCCAGAAAAACGATGCCCAAAAAACGTCGTTTAGGGCCTCAAAACGGCTCCGGAAGTTCAGGACCTGAAAAAACTGCTAAAAATAGTAAGTTGTGTTGCAACTTAAAAACTGAAAGAAATGATGGTGGGGTTCAAATGGAATAGGTGGGTGGCCACCAATATCCACCTGGATCATTAAGGCCCCAAAACAGCTCTGGGAGTGGAGGACCCGAAAACCTACTAAAAATAGTAAGTTGTGTTGTGAAAAGCTGCAAGAATTGATGGTGCTGGTCCAAATGGAATAGGTGGGTGGCCACCAATATCCACATGGATCAATTGTACATTTAATGTTGCTAAAATAAAATAAAATAAAATGATAAGAATTAACTAAATTATAACTTTATTTAAAATAATAATAATAATAATTAATGATAAAAAATAATTAGGTATTATAATATAGATAAATGTTTTATTTAATTTTGACTGTGATAGAAACTCTAAAGCCTTTGGACGTCACCTTGTCTCTCGAAGATTTTTAGTTTTAGGATTCTTCCCCTCGTTCGAAGCCCCCTCATTATGGTGCAATTGTTGCAAATTTGTTAAACTATGGGGAATTTAATTTGCATTGGGGTTCTTCCCTCCTCTAAGGTGATGTTATCACTTCAGATCTCTCGAGCTTTTTGGTCTTCGTGAGGTCGTTCTCAAGGGACACCCTCTGTCTACAAGTGACAACAACCAACTTTGCTTCAAGAAGGATTTTTTCTCAAATATTATGGTATAACCAAGGATGCCTTAATCCTCCTAGTCTCGAGTTTGAATGGAGGAACCAAAGGTTGGGGTGCGCCCTATTCCTCTCAGTCATGATCCTTTAAGGATGCTCTAAAGTTATAGCTCTCACAACCAAATACTAAATATATCTTAGGGTCAACTTTAATTATAGAACGATTCATAATTAAGGAATAATGTTGTGAAAATATTGAAGAGCAGCATGGCCGCCGCTAGGGTTTCGGTTCACTCTGTTGCGAACGTCGACAAGAAAATTATAGGTTTTGCCCCTCCTGCTACTGTCGATATCTCCAGGGATCGAGAGAATGCAGCGGTTGCCGCCATAACAGGATTTCCCACCGCTCTTGAGAAGATCACAGACGAGGCTCCCCACGACTCTCAGATTTGGTTCTCTGCTGAAAGACCCTCTGCAGCGGTCGCCAGTGAGGAGGGAATCGGCAAAAGTCTCAAGATACTCTCCACAACTTCAAACGCAGCGCTGGCCGTGGCACAAGCGACTGCCCCCAAACGCCAGACTGATGGTATGCAGCATTGGACAGAGAATAATACTCTTCCATGCACAGGCAAAACTACCGAATTCGCCACTATAGAAGGCAGGCACACGATTTACTCTGCAGATCTGCAATCATGGAGTGCTGAGGCACCGAAACCCTTTGGAAAACCCCAGACAAGCCTCACGAATCTAGGAACAAAAGATTCTGGCTTGGTACAGGGTCAGCTCTGCACTGGCAGGGTGGGACTCTCGGATTATCACCTCTCTTCTTTCCAGATCCAGATCACGCTTCTATCCGGCAGAACCATGTTGCATTGGGTGCAAGCTACAGATTTAGTGCAAGATCTCTTAAACAATCTCGAACGTAGATTAGGGATTCCATCGGAGCTCCAGAGGCTGCTTCATAAAGGTAAACAACTTGAAAACCCTTTTCCCCTATCTTTTTACAGCATTGATAGAGATGCTTCGGTTGTGCTTTCCCTACGACTTAGAGGCGGAGCACCTGGGCAACCATCCTCCACTCCTGCCTTCTCCTATAAGGATGCGGTTCATGCACAACTGCCCAAGAAAACTGCTCATTCAGCTGAGGCTCCCAAGCCTTTCCTTGTGGACAAGATGGAGGAAGTCCCCTCTATTGAAATCTCCCATCCATCGCTGGATGAACAATTTCAGATATATGCAGACACTGCCATCATTTGCAGGTTCAACGGCCTATGGCCTCGAACAACAGATCTATATCAATGGATCCACGCTAATTGGACAAACAACTGCAAAGTCTTCCTTTGTTCAAAGGGCTTCTTCATAGTGGTGTTTGCTTTTAGCGAAGATTATCAGAAAGCCTTAACAGGAGGCCCATGGTTCTGGGGAGCAGCTGGACTATTGATCACCCCTTGGTTCCCAGATTTCGACCCCTCTTCAGCAGTTGTCACCAAGCTTCCCATTTGGGTCCATCTTCCAAAACCTACCGGCTCATCTCTGGCACTTCTCGGTTTTCCAAGGGATTGGGAATGCTTTGGGCCGCTTCCTGGCTACAGATACCTCTCGAGGGGAGAAAGGAATCTATACCTATGGCAGAATCTGCGCGGAAATAGACTTAAGCAAAGGACTGCCTGATCAGATCAACCTCAAAATTGGGGACTTTCACTGGACACAAACCTTGGATTATGAGAACACTGCGTTCCAGTGCAGACATTGTCATCAGACGGGGCATCTTCAGAACACATGTTCCAGCTTCCCCGAAAAAAAAGAAAGAAAACCAATAGCAAACCGAAGTCCAAGAGCTGGAAACCATGCGATCCACCCCCCATGGATGATCTAGAGTCCTCCAGCTCGGATGAGGAGGAAATGGAAGAGGAAGGAGAGAAAGATGCGCACCCGAAGGTCACACCCTCGGCCAGCCCTGAGGATCCGTCTGCCCCTCCGATCCCACAGAAACGTTTGCATGAGTCTTCTTCCTCCGATTCAGACAAGGAGACTCATTCTTCAGTGCAAAATAATCTACAATTGGTTCCTGCCCAGCCAAGTCACAATGGCTGGGTCAAAGTCGGTAAGAAGAAAGGGAAAAAATGTCGTCTGGAAGTCTCTGCCCACTCTGGGTAGCTTCCTTTGTTTCGCTCTCCATTTTATGTTATCCTTGTTCTCTTTCGCTCATTCCATGGTTGCTTTTGGGGTCCGAGGTTGATAGTGCTTCATTGCCGGCCCCTTGCTTCTCTGCTTTGCTTTTTGCAAGCTCAGATTGTACTATATGGTTTTTTCTTAATAGAATTAGTCTTATTTAGAAAAAAAAAAACTTTAATTATAGAACAAGCATAAGGTATTCCAAATCTAGAGGTGGAAGACTCATAATCTGATCTTTGCTGCTTATCATATGAGCATAATGCCATAACTTGTCATTTTAATGGGCTTTGGCCATCAACATCTGTGCTTTGGGAATGGGTGCATCAAACTTGGTCCCTGAATACAAATCTGTATTTTTGTTTGAAGTGATTTTTTGTCATTCTTTTCATAAATCGAGAGAATTATCAAAGAGTTTTCTATCAAGGACCCCGGTTTTGGGGCCGCTCCGGGATCTCCTTTCAGCCATGGTTTCCTGAATTCAACCTTTTATTAATGACAACTTTGGTCACTCTAGCTTTGGTAAGACTTCCTAATATTCCCATTCATTTGTTAACTCTAAATAACTTAGCTTTTATAGCAAACTCACTAGGTTGTTTTATTAAGATAGATAACAAACTCACTAGGTTGTTTTATTAAGATAGATACAAAAAGGCTTGGGAGGGGTATTTTAAACTTTGCGTGCATATATTTCGAAATAGATCTCAACAAAGGGTTTTATGATAGGATCCTCATCAATTGGAATGGCCTAACCTTTTTGTAGTTGGTGGATTACGAAAACACAACTTTTTGCGCTAGTCCTTGTCAATAGTTAGGTCATCTCCATAATGTTTGGCATTTTTCTTGTTGATTTCTAGTAGCATCAGATGTGCTCTAAGTCTCAAATTTTTCAGGGAGGGTTAGACACATGTATTCCAAAATACCTAGAAAGCGTTTTGGGAAATTCCACCTGGATGGGGTTTTATTAAAATAATTAATTATTTTTAATGGTAGCCTAAGTCTAAACTTAGGGAGTTAAAATAATTAAATTGTATTAATAGAACTGGGTGTGAAACTTATAGAAAAATACGAAGATCGATTCAATATGATCTATTTCGATGGTTATGTTTTAATCTGGTTCGTTGATTATCCAACGAGAAGACTATAAGAAGGCCTTCGATGGGCATTTGGAGAAAACACCGAGTGATTCTAGAGATCGAATTTCTCAAGTGAGAAGTGCAGAGCAGCCAGAGGATTTGATCAAGTTGATTCAATTGCAGTGAGGGGCAGTGATAATTCTGGTTGGAAGATATTTTACTGAGCCAGGAATACTTAGTAGAGAACGCAGAGAAGAGGACACAAAAGAGGCAGCGTAGGGGCTATGCTAGGCAGCACAGTGCCATGCATAGGCAGCGTTGTATCCTTGAGGAGATCCGAGATTTTGTTGTGGATCAGTCAGATCCAGTGCTAGAGTGCTGAGGTGTGAGATCGAAGGGGCCAAAGATCAACATCTAGCCAGCAGAAGGAGGTGACGCAGCCCCGAGCCATAGTGACCCAGATCTGCACAGAGGCAGTGTGGGGCTGTCCAGTTCAGTGTTGGGTCAGTTCTAGATGTCTAGTGTCAGTGTGAGGTAATCTAACTAATTCTTTATCAGTCAGATTCTCTTTGGATAGCCAGATCTCGGCATTTAGTTGTATTCAAAAACTTTAGCTTAATAACATCAAACCCTCATATGTTGCATCAATTTTCCTGCATTGGGTTTTTTCCAAGGACTTAGTACAAAAATAATGATGTCATGTGTGTTTAGTTTTCTTCTTGCTTATATCTTGTTTCTGCATTTATTTTTCCACATTTTATTTATGTAGTGAATTTTGGAGTGTATTCGCTTCAGTATTTACTTGTATAATTTATCAAGTAGGAGAAGTAATATCAGTTTGATGCAATAGGGATTTTGGGTTTAGGATTTTTCACATTTCTCAAGGGAATTCTCATCCCCCTTATGCCAAGAAAAAGAATTGAGGATGGTAAGACCCAAAATATCCAAAAGGATCTAATAATTCCTCAGTTCACAAGCAAGATAACATGTAGCAACGAAAAGCATCTACAACCAAATCTAGTCCTTTGGCCTCACCTCAACCCCTTGCAGCGTCATCTCATCCCACTAACTCTAGGGTCCCTCCTCCTACTCCACCATATCCCCACTCTCATTTGGACCCTCGAATGGAGAAGAAGAGACACAACCATGATCCTAGCTTTGTCCATGAGCGAACATAAATATTTCCATGAATCGTATCACTTGGATAGTGATAAGGAAGCAACCATTGTTGTCGACCCTCCATAAATGGAAACACATAAACAAAATGAATCCATTGTCTCCACGTTATATACTCTCAAGAACTTCTCAAGATAGATTTCCATTCATAAGAAAAAATGAAGAAAAGACCTTTAGAAAACCCCATGATCATTTTTTGCCTCAAAGGGCGGAAAATCAATATATGTATTTTGTAATTTCATTCTTTGGTTCACATGTCTTCTTGTTTTGGATTTGGTTAAGTTTCCCCATTGATCATCCAATCTAAACTTCTAAGTTTTCAATTTAATCTTATTTTCATAAAGTAATACAAGTTTTATGTGAAATCTAACTAATAGACAAAATGGCCCTTTTTCAGGCACTTTTCCTCGTTAATTTTGCCCAAATTTTGGTAGAGATTTTTAAGAATCATAAGTTTAAGTTGTTTAATATACAAGGTTTGAGTGCCTCAAGGGTTTTTTAGGTTGTTGAATCCATCTATGCATTCAAAAGTGCATTTTAAACAACGAAAAATTGCAATCTTGCTCAAAATTGTATTGTCGGATTATGGCCAAAAGTCATTTCGTATATTAGTTAGACAACTCCCATTATTTACTCCACAAACAAAATGATAAAAAGAATTCATATATAAGTTAAACATATATACATTTAAAAAAAAAAAACATGTAAAAAATATTCTTAACCATGGAGATTCACCCCCACATTATCATGGAGATTTTTCATTTGTATATAGTCTTTGTTACAATACCATGGACCAATGACATGGTTTTTCAAATACCACATTCCCAAAAGACCATAACTCAATTCATATGACACTTGTTCATGTGACATTTTTTAATTAATGAATTTAATTAAAAGGGAAAAAAATGCATAACTACTTTGAAAATAAATCTTACTTTTTTATTTGTGTATGCTACTAAGAATATTCTATAGTATTCTATTGAGTTTAAATCCATACCATCCACCTAATAATTATTGATAATTGAGCTAAAATTCTAAAAGCCCTATTTCAAAATAAACACGCTTATCATTTTTTACAAAATTGATTTTCATTATTATTATAAACAGCAATGCTTATATTGACATGGTGGTGCTTTCACTTGTCATAGGCTACATAACCACCAATATTTCAAGGCCTCCCACTAAATCCTAATGATTATTTAAAACATGTAAAGTGGGTTAGAGAATTAATGAGGGCATCTTTGCTCATGGTGTTGGGGGCCACCCTATAATACCCCAATGCATGGAAAAAGTGTGTCACATTTAGTGTAGCATTTTAGACTTGAACAATGATAAGCATATAAATATTGGGACAAAACAAAGAATTGTTATTTTAAGAGAATCTTTTATCATATGCAATAATCATTTTGTGTCTTCCAAATAGAAAATAATGCTTATATTTTTATAAGTTGTTATATTATAACTTATGGGGTTAGCTTAATTGATTGTCCTCAATGTTGTTCGACAATATGCTCGTTCCATGCCAACATGTGCTCAATTCAAATCCCTCTATACGAAGCACGTCGATCTATGCCAATAAGTTTATCGAGGACATCATCCACGAATATCAAGAATCATCTCTTGGGATTCTACAAAAGGTTTTCATTGGTGAAAAAAAATCAAACTGCATGGAATTCAATCATTTGGGACAAGCTATAGCATTATATAAAATAAGATAAGATAAGATAATATTATAATGTCTAACAAGTGATCACAAAGTTGGTCAATGTGATATTCGTTCCGAGGAAATTGACATTAACAAGAATTAACCACAAAATTTAGTGAACAGACATGCTAGCATGGCATAGACATAGAACTAAAAAATATGTTTGAGGTTCTCTATCAAAACAAAAGAGGACATTTGGACTTAGGGATGCTTATATGATTAACCAATGATTTGAATCCAAGCCCTCAAGGATAAGAGACCAAGCAAAGTAAGCCTTATTGCAATTGAAAAAAGGTTTCTAGACATTGTGAAGACAACAGAGTTGAGTTATATACTTGTTTTAAGCTCCAAAATTTAATCAATAGAGTATCTAACATAGGTTAATGGAAGTGCCACTAATCACTGTCATTAAGCTTGCAAATTAAAAATGCATCAACCTTATTCTAATTTTAGTATTTTTACCTAGCTACAAGATACTGCAAGCCTATAGTCAAGGAAAGAGAACTGGAATAACCCACTTCAATTGTTAAAGCACAAGCCTATCTATGTTGAACAAATTTTACCTATCTTTTAGTTATGGCCAATGAATCCATTGCTCAATATGGGCATAAAAAGGGTCCCTAACTATGTTGATCTCTATTATAAAGAATCTCAAGATTTTAATCCCGCTAACTAACACTTTTCTTGATACAAAAAATTTGGAGATTGACATAAGGAATTGATCATTAAAAAATAAATCAAATATGAAGCCTTAGCCTTTCCATATGAGACAAGGCTTAACATCCTCTTAGTGCTTCTAGATGTTTTATACAACAAAGGTCATTTTCACCTTAGTGATAGATAGTGTGACAATGAGAGTTTACAATTTTAGTTTTAACTAAGGTTTCATGTTGAGAGAGAGAGAGAGAGGGAGAGAGAGAAATGAAAGGAAAGAAAGTGGATAGGAACACACATACAAAAATATTGCAGAAGCACAGCCATGTAGTGAAACTTAGATTCTATTAATGAAAGAAATAGGAAAAGATAGTAAAATGCAAAGGTGGTATCTTATTTTTGGAGAGAAAGGTGTTAGTTATATTAATTCTCAAAATCCCATTACAATAGGCTGAAAATGGCCTTTTAACATAAAGTACTAAACCTTAAGAAGAAAAAACCCCAATCCTATGACATAAAGTGCTAAAAATATTGTGAGCACCAAATTCTTTAATTGATATGTCAACTTCCCGGGGTGCAATTTTTTCATACAATCTTCACTAGAGGTGCACAATAGCTCTTGGACAGATCTAACTAAGAAGTACAATATTGATAGGCTTTAATAAGCCATGACAAACCTATGCCCTTGAATGGACAAAAAACATTATCTAAGGCCTCAAAATGGCCCTAGAAGTTTAGGACTGAAAAATATGCCAAGATGGAGAACCATGTTGAGTTAATGGAAGAGATGGGTGACCACTAACGTACACTTGGATGAGAGAGAGAGAGAGAGAGAGAGAGAGAGAGAGAGAGAGAGAGAGAGAGATTATATTTCCTTTTCATTTGCAAGAATTTCCTTCTTCTTTTTTACATGTAGCATGTGATACATAAATCTTTCTCTTGGGCCCACACTACAACTCCAAAGCATAAGTTTCTTATTCAGCACATCGATATTCCAATGCACCCATAGTTAAATATTGACACACTAGCTAAGTGCTTCATTAGTTTTTTAATGCACCACATGTATGACAATAAACTTTATATTCCATTTTCTTCATGTTGTTGCACATGAGATGTCTGGGTGTACCTTTGATATGGAAATTCCATTGAAACACAACAAAGTTACCAACTTGCCGAGAATTGTAACCTCAAAACGAGAACTCTAACTCAAAATACCCTTATTTTTACGTAAAAACATGTTTAAATACCTTGAAAATGAAAAGTATTGATGTTGCATCAATGCTTATTATTATTGTTATTATTATTATGAGTTAAAATTTCAAATTTTTCAACAAATGACATTGAAAAACACTTTTTTTTGTGCAATAAATATGAAAAAACACTCTAAAAAAATTTGCATCAACATTTTTTTTGGGTTAAAATTCCTTCTTTTTTTAAACAATGGCGTTAAAAAGTAATTTTTTTGTGAAATAAACATAAAAAAACACCCCGAAATCGAAAAGTGTTGATGTTGCATCAACATTTTTTGTTTGTTGAAATTCGAACATTTTTTAGCAATGACACTAAAAACAAAATGTCATGACTATGAAAAAACCTTAAAAATCTAATAGTTTTTAATTATAGCGTTAAAGATAAAATATCACAACTCCAAAAAGCTAAAAATTCCAACAAATTTCAACAATGATGTTAAAGATAAATATCATGACTCACATTTTTGAACCATGACATTAAAGATAAATATCACGACTTCGAAAAACCTTAAAAATTTGACAATTTTCAGCCATGGAATTAAAAACAAATATCGTGACTAAAAAAAACTTTAAAATGAATGCTTACATCAAAGAGTAATTACACCAAAATTAATTTTATTATTTCTTTAAACTTTGCTAAAAAAATAAATTTTCATTACAAAAAAACATTGCAAGGAAAAACAAAAACAAAAAACAAATTTGAAAAACCCTTAAAAAACAAGCATCTCAAGAAAGAAGAAGAAGAAGAAAAAAACAACTTGAAAAATGGTTAAATCACCAACATTTTAAAAAAATAACACACTTAAGACATAAGAGAATTTAAAATGTCAAAAATATTCCATCCCCCAAAAAAATTGATCTTACAACAACGCTTTTCAAACTTAGCATGAAAATCACCAACATTTAAATTTTTTTTTATCTATACTTAATACACAAGAAAAAGTGTAAAAAATAAGCCCCCCCAAAAAGGAGGTCGGTGTTGCATTAACACTTTTCAAAATGAGCATGAAAATCACTAACATATAAAAAAGTTGTCCATACTTAATACGTAAGAAAATTTAACTTGTCAAAAATATGCTAAAAAAAAAAGATTGATTCTCCATCAACACTTTTCAAAATCGGATGATTTTTTGCAACCTCTAAAAAAATGAGAACTCATTACAATTTTGTTAACTTGATGACTTTGTTACACATCTTTGCATTGAAAATATGCATTTATATTGGTATAACATTACAATTGTGAGAAGACCAAACTATGTGTTGCACTATAAAACATATGATGCACATATTTGTCAATTGTGCGCCATCATAGTGTTGTATTTAGAACAAAACGCATCAGTGGATCCAATGTTATAACAAAGCACCAATGTGGATATATGTCATAAGAGAATCGTTTCACATGTTTAGTGTAACAACATCAATGCTCTAGAAGCATGACAAGGCATTGGTGCTCCAATGCGAAAGCATTGTCGATGTTTCTTGTAATAGAGAAGTTATGTTTTCAACTTAGATTGCAAATAGAATGATGATTTGTTATGTTTCTTGTAATAGATAATTTATCTTTAAACTTACATTACAAATAGAATGGTGATTTGTTCTAAGAATTTTGTTTTGTCAAACACCTTTAAGAGTTATAATACCACACACAGAGAACATTTTGCTCGCACAGGGGACACATGAAACCATCCCACACTCCTTGTTTATTGACATGTGTTCTCTCCTTCATGATGTAGGCCTACTAAAAATGTTGAAGAGTCAATATCATTCAAGGTAAAGAATTTAATTCATGCAACATCAGATTCATCAATGGGATCACGAACACCATGCATTCTGGGTTGCGGTGAACATCTAGTTTATCTCATCAAACAACGATATGCATTTCATCAAATTATATTCTAGGAGAGTGTAGGGTGATCCTGATTTCCTTGATATACATAATAAATGACATTACATGAATGCCTAGTTCAGTGAGGAGGCAACCAAAGTAAGGACACATAAGGTTTTAGGGGGGAATAACTAGTTTTTTTTAGCATTCAGCGCCTTTACTAATTTGCACCATGCATTTTTTCCTAAGAAAAAAATTGTTTATTTTACATTTAAATAAGAAATGAAAAATATATATTGTAAAGTGCATGGACGCACTTGAAAAGGGCTCCTAAAAATCCAAAAAAGAAAAAAAGAAAAAACCTATAAAAGGCTATTGAATTATAGTTATTTAGAAAAATCTTATTTCTTTATACATCATAAACATATATCGCACTACGCTCTACTAAAAAAAAAAAAAATCAAGTGTTTATTAGTACCATGGCTTATTCACATATATAATAAAATAAAAAAGCATTAAATGTTCCAATATCCCCGTTAAAGGTGAAATATTCTGATGTGGTTTATCTTATCAAAGAGACTTAATCATGTGGGGATTAGAGGATGGTTAGATGTCAAAATCTCACCTCTTCCTCCTTTTTCATGAAAGTATTTGTATGTGGGGGGAAACTTGCCTAGAAAGCTCACTAACATGAACATTAAGTCTTTGATATATATGTTGAAAGTCAATTTTAGTAACCTTTTCTTTTAAGGCTATGATTCTTTCTAAGATTGGAGAAATGGTGATTTTTTGGAGTTTTATTTTACCTTTCATCAAATCATTGACTACCTTTGAGGCTTATATGGTTGGAATTTATAAAGCTTCTTTTATGTAACTAGTCTAATTGTTGACACCTAATCCTCTGGGATTGGGCAATTATATTGTAAATATGTAAATACAAAATAAGAATATGATGAGACCTTGGAATGTGGAGCCCAAGGGTCTCTCTCTCCTATGTGTATATATTAATGTTCTTCTTAATAGAAAAACATTTTTTGTGGAGTTAACGTATACTTGGCCTGACATGGTATGAGAGCGCAAGTCCACATATCCCATTTTAGCATTTCTCAACATTGGAACTCTTGTCTACTGCCATTTTTTAATACTCCTGCTCACATCTATCCCTGCAAACTATTGAGAAATCACTAGGGCAGTCAATTAGGGTATATTTATCTTACTTGATAATTGCTTCTGAATGTATGTTAGCTTCTTATTACTTTTATTATGTTCTCTTTCATCGAACAATTAAAAAAAAAAAATGAAGATCACAAGAAGATAATAAACATAAGATATAAGCTCCAAGCCAGGGAAAAACCCCACAAGAGGTAAAACCAAATCGAATATTCTCTTCTTATAGAATCAAATCAAAATGAAAAATCCAAGACAAAGACTTCCCACAAGACCCATGTCAACCCTCCTTCAATCCTTCTTCAATCAAGTCAACGATAGCCAAACCTTGGTTAAATTCAGATTTTTGGACATGAGGTGACTTCTGAAAATTTCATCCCCTACAGCAGATATGTACCTTCATACATGTGGTATAAACTAGGACATAAACTCCGCACGTGTGGAAAAATTCTTCCTTCTTTGACCCTCGCTCTCTCTATTTTGACCTTTTCTCTTTTTTTTAACTTCTTCACTAGTTTTCTCTCTCTTCTTGGCACAAAAAAATGAACGTGCTTGATGATGATCCAAATGACGACGAGTTGGATTGAATTTATACACATTTAGGATGTTGAATGGACCTATTCCATGACCTATTTGTCGAGGTAGGGTCGACTTGGTCTTGTGGGGACAAAATTGACAATTTTGACTTAAATACAATTATTTTTCTTGCTTCTCTCAAAAGTCCAAATGGGACTTGACTCAAGTACAATAGTTTGATTGATGGAAAATATTATTTTGAATCAGTAAACCCTAGAAGCATGAAGAACATGCTTGACCTAAATAACAATTTGACTTGAGCAAGAAACTTATGCTTCAAAATAACATTATTTTTCTTCTTTTGCTTTTTACATTAAATATATAATGACACAAGTATAATAACAATTATGAAGACCAAATCTAGTTACATTTTCCAACATTCCTTCTTAACAAGGGAGGTATTCATAATTATTGTTATGCAGGAAAATCCTCTATGCGGACATAGACGATCCCTCTAGCCCCAGGATGGGTCTAGTAACAAAGGCAACAATCTAATGCTTACTTTCCTAGATTGTAAATGGACACAGATAATATATAGATGACCTGCCTTGATCTGATGTTTCTCCTCGCTCGAGTCCTTTGATCCTTTGCTCTTCTTAGTCAGAGCCTCATTGTCGCCAACGCTTAGTTTCCTGTGTGAAATTTTCAATAGGAAAATATTTATGCAATACTTGGTTTATTTCTCCTAATTATGAGATAAGTAATTTACAGATGCTTCAGTAAATTATGAAATAAACAAATTCGCAGCTCTTCACTATAATTAAGAGCATAAGCATGAAAAGATAATTTACACAAGTAGCACAATAGAAACAACCACATGAACACAGTTATTTTTGGACAATTGTCCCCATAAAAACCCAATGTGGGAAAACCGGTGCAGAAGATGAGGGTTTTATATTTATCTTCAAAAATGGAAAGTACATCTACAAGAGTCTAATGAGCAGAGAAAAATTTTCAAACACCTGGCTGAATTTTATGGACCTTCCAGACAAATTTCAGACCCTCGAGGTGACCTCCTTCACCCTCTACATCATCCAGTGTGAGAGATCTGCGCAGTCTCTCCCTAGACTGAGTGATTCTGTGTGGAGGTGGTCTTGTTATTGATCATCTTCCCCTTCCCTTCATCCTCCTGACTTCTGCTTCCCGATAACTGACTCGTCCCACCTCCTTCTGCTTCTGCAACCCTGCCTCTACATTCTCACCCACTGAAATTGAATTCTCTTACTTTAGAATCGATTTCCTTCGGGTACTGAGAGTGTCGCCGGCTTGCTTTCCAAATGGCCCTCAAGTCTCTTCTTATAGTCTTCTCGTTGATGGATCAACGGCCAAGATTATATCGTTAATCAATGGCTCAGATTAAAAGATGACTTGATCTTAGTTTTCTAGAATATTCAAACTCTTCTCTATTAATACCCTTTAATTATTTAATTTCCCTAAGTTTAAACTTAGGGTCTGCATTAAAATAACTAATTATTTAATAAAGTCATATCCAAGTGGAATTTCCACAAATGATTTATGGGTTCTCTGGATAACTGATGTCCAAGCCTCTCTACCAAAAATGAGACTTAGAACACTTTCTGATGCTATATAAATCAACACTCCCTCTTAGCGAGGAAAGTGTTTAAGCAAGATACCATTGTACAACTCTAACTCTACATCATATTATGCGTTGATGTTGTCCTGGCTGCTGCCCCTCATCTCTACGTTGCTGGTTCCTATACTGCTACCCTGCCACTGCAGCATCTGCACTACAGCTCCCTCTTCTTCTGAAGACCACCCTTTCCTCTAATGGAAGGGGTTCTCGACCATCCCCATCTTCTCTCTAAAGTAAGTGAACTTGATCTTACGTAGAGACTTTGTGAGGATATATGCCACCTATTCTCCTGTAGAAGTGTATCGCAACTGTATTGCTCCCCTATGGACATAGTCCCTGATAAAGTGACACCAAATGTCAATGTGTTTTGACCGGTCATGAAACACAATATTTTCAGAGAGCTTAATGCAGCTTTGATTATCACACATAATCCTGTCAGTTCTATCCGCTTCTTGAGTAGGTTCAAGAGTAATTTGCGGAGTCATATGACCTCGCATGGAGTTGTGCTTGCTTCCATGTACTCTGCCTCGGCTGAGCTCAGTGCTACAGACTTTTGTTTCCTGTTGCACCAGGAGGTCATTCCTGATCTGAGACTGAAATAGTACCCACTGGTACTTTTCCTATCTACTGTGCATCCAACCCAGTCTGCATCTGTGAACCCACTCAACTGGATCTCATTACCATTGGTGTACTTCAGCCCATACTCGTTGTCCCTCTCAGGTATCTGAGAACATGCTTGGTTGTTTCCCAGTGAGCCCTCCTTGGTTCCACCATGAACTGACTGAGGGTATTCACTGCATAACAGATGTATGGTCTCGTATTGACCAGATACATCAATGATCCGATGAGCTTTCTGTACAAGGTGGGATTAACCTAATGATCCTTCGATGTGTCTATTTTCTTCTAGTTAGCAATCATTGGCATGGCCATGGGTCTACAGCCTTCCATCTGAAATCTCTTTGGGATTTCTGTCATGTATCTTCCTTGTCCTAAGAATATTTCCCCTTTCTGCTGCAAGAATTCTAATCCAAGAATATAGTGCATCTTCCCCAGGTCCTTCATGTCGAATTATGTTGCCAGATTCCCCTTGTAGTCCTTGATGAGATTGGATGATCCTGTCAAAAACAGGTCATCCATATAAAGAACAACAATAAGCAGCTCATCTCCTACTCTCAAGTAGTATAGGTTGGGATTTACATCACTCTTGACGAACCCCATCTTCTCCAAGTAGCTATCAATATGTCCATACCATGCTCTGGGGGCTTGTTTGAAGCCACACAAGGCTTTCTTAAGCTTGAAAACATGAGTCTTCTACTCATGTGTCTCGAAGCCCTCTGGTTGTTCTATGTACACTTCCTCCTCTATCACTCCGTTAAAGAACATTATCTTGACATCCATCTGGTGAATCTCGCATCCCATCTGCGCAACCAAAGAGATGATGGATCTGATAGAAGTGTATCGCGCTACTGGAGTAAACGTTTCTTCATAATCAATGCCTTCCTTCTGTGCATACCCCTTAGCTACAAACATTGCCTTAAACTTCTCTATGCTGCCATCTGCAACATATTTGATATTGCAGATCCATCTGGATCCTACAACTGATCTATCATGTGGTCTATGGACCACTTCCCATACATCATTTGTCATGATGGATCTATACTCCTCCACCATGGAATCCACCCATACTTGATGTTGAGCTGCTTCTCGAAAGGTAGATGGTTCACCAACCTGAGCTACCAGTTCCTGATATCTGTCTAGTTGTTTCCTTATCCTCTTTCCTTCTTTAGGGGCTCCAACAAATTCTTCTGCATCCTTAAGAAATTTTTGAAGTTCTCTGCTCGGTCTCCCATCAGTTGTGGGCAGTCTTACCCGTTCTTCTATGGAGGAGCTCTCCTCATAATTATTGTGCCTTGGAGAGGCACTTGACCTCTCCTTTGTAGTTCGTTGAGGCTGTACCAATGTATCTTCCTCAATCTGCGTATCTATGGCCATTTCTCGAGATTTCTTGAAGGCTCTCTCCTTCGGGAATTTCACATCCCTTCTTACCACGACTTTCCTGCTCTTTGGAATATAGATGTGATATGCCTTTGCATTCTCGCTATAGCCCATCAGAAAACCCTTTTCTGCTGTTTGATCCAACTTCTTTCTCTTTTCATCTGGAACGTGGCAGTACACCATGCTGTCGAATATCCTGATGTGGCTCACTTCTAACTTGCTACCTGTGAACACACTCTTAGGAGTTACCTTCCCCAAAGCTCTATTGGGAACTCTTTTCTGAATATATATTGTTGTATTGCAGGCCTCTTCCCATAAGAATTTAGGCATATCTTGGTCATACAACATTGCCCTTGCAACTTCTATTATGGTATGATTCTTCCATTCTGCAACTCCATTTTGCTCTGGATTGTATGGAGCTGTACATTCTCTCTTGATGCCTTCCTTTGCACAGAAATTTGTGAAGTATTTATCAATATATTCTCCACCGTTATCTGACTGCAACTTCTTGATCTTCTTTCTTGTAGAGTTCTCCACCAATGCTTTGAAATAATTAAACTGATCAAAGAATTCATCTTTGCTTTTCAAAAATAGATCTAATTTTTTTTTTTTCTAGAATGATCATCAATTAACGTGGCAAAGTACTATGCCCACTGAGAGCAGTTGTGGACATTAGACTGCGAATGTCAGAGTGTATTAACTCTAATACACCTTTGGATCTGTTGCTGCTTCTTGGAAATGATGCCTTAGCGTACTCCCTAGTACACATCCCATGCAAACGTCGTCTTTCTTCGTGTTGAGTTCAGGAGCCCCTATGACAGTATTTTTGAGAATCCCCAAGGCTCCATGATTTAGATGCCCCATCCTTCTGTTGGAAATGTTGTCATTGATGGAAAATAGAGAAGCAAAGTAGCAGAGGCAGTAAAAAGAGAAGCAAGGATCAACATCAGTCAAGGAGCAGAGGAAGCAAAGGCAGTGAATTGAAGCAGAGAGATATTCAAGGTACAGAATAGTGAGGATGAATAGGCCACTGAGTTGAAGATCTGGAAAGGTTGGCATATACTGTTGATGAGATTGAATGAAACTGCACTGGGTCTTTGAAATCACTGTATGAGTAAGGCATATGATCTGGGATTATTACGGGGTCAAGGAATAAGAGGCGTTTCAAGAAAACTGTTGGGGTTTTAAAGTAACTACAATACATTTGAGTTGATTGGGCAGTATTCTGGTCAAACAGTGAGTTCGAATCTATACTAAAATGGAGGTGAAATGGTGTTCGAATTATTCAAATGAAGAATTGAGAACAGAGAATCCGGGGTTGAACCATAGTTGAGAAGTTTGAAGACTGGTAAGGTTAATAATGGAAAGTTTCGTGTATAAGGCTGACTGATCGATGGCACAAGGGATTCATAGAGCTATTCGTTCGTAAAGGTGGAGCGGAATTGCGAGCCGATGGTGAATTGAACTTGGGAAATATTAAAGAGCGAAAGAAAAAAATGTTAGCACAGTTCTGAGGTGAAACCATAAGGTATTTGGAACCACAGAGACTGGACGGTTTTATATGCCGTAGGTTTAAATTAAAATAAATATTGATGTCATATATGAGCAGACCTTTTACATATATGAAAGAAAAGAAATTGGAACCTTGATCGGGCGGTTAGATGGAACCGTGAAAAGGATGAACAGTGAAAGCGGTGTTGAGGGGTAAAACCAGCGGGTTCGCACTTTTTAAAAATGGTAAATGGTTTTTTGAAAAAAAAAGCGATATCGGTTATCGATTGCCACGTGTCCTAAAGTGGTATTCGATTACCACTTTTTTCGCGTAATTTTGGAGAATTATGTGACGATCATCTAATTTGAGTGATATTATGCGATCACCGTCGGATTTGGGGTTGAAGCGCGATAATAGATCAACCATTGGATCTATCCAGAGGTAAATACAAGTTGTAAATAAAGCATTAAGGCATGGATCGACAGTGGAGACGTCGAGCTGGAGTGAGGTGGAACGCGACAAGTTTATAACTGTCAGATGTTAAACGAGTTGTGGGCCCGAATACATTGAGGTTTATGAAGAGTGAATGATTCTATGATTTATTGGTTTATAAGCCTTAGAATTAAAGTCGACAAAACAGATTATTATAACCATTGGATTTGATTTATTAAAGCCTGAGTTACAATACAATGTCGAAAGTTAATTAATCCAAAGGTTTTATGGTAAGACTCTTAAAAAGTGTTTTATGTGGAAATGAATTAAGAGCAAAGACTTATATTTGATATAATATATGTTGTCGGAATCATAGTACAAGTGGGGTTTTTAATTCAAGTCTTATTACATACAGCCTTCTATAAAGTGAGTGTGGGCCCCAATTTTTTTTTTTATATTGAGGTCTGGGTTTTAAGCCAAGTCCAAATTATGTTTTTAAGCCAAGGTTGAAGAGGCATATAATCAAGGAAATGTGGGTCCGAATAGTATTCGGATTAATGAAAGCATGTTGACCATTATGTTTGGGCATATAATGCGTGGATTGGAATGCAGTGACCAAAGGTTTATTTTGGGTCTTTTAAAACAGAGTTTGAAGTCAGCATATGAAATATAACGTGGCCTATCGTAATGTTCCCTTATACTCAGATTGAAAATGATTTATAAAAGAGCTTCCGCAATGAACATAGATTGCCCAGATTGGAGAGATTGAGGACCCTTTTGAATGATTAATTGATGCATGAGACTTTGAGAGTTATTTGGGGGCTAAACTGGTAAAGCAGTTATATATGCAGCAGATACACAATTACAGTGAACTTGGAGAATGTGGGTTTGACAGAGGTAAACAGAGATTGCAGATTTGAAGAAGTGTGCAGTGAAGGGATTCATAATTGCAGAATCAGAATGTGAAATGTACAGGAATGAAAATATGCAGAACTGTTACACTACAGCAGCAGAAAGGAAAAGCACACAATGAACCAAGAACTGAATGGATTGAATTGAAATTATTAGTGTAACTGAAAATGTAAATGTTTTAATTGATTTTATATTGTTTGTGATGCATTGGAAAGTCTCCGGTAGGAAAACAAAACTCCACTGTAATATTGAAATTTGTACATATTGTTATATTTTTTTGGAATGAGCTCGACAAAGGAATGAGAAGGCAGAAGTCAAAGGGTCATGGTTGTTCACTCCAAATTCTCTGTAGAATACAAACAGTCAAGAGGTAAACTCTATAAATGATATCACACTGATATGCACAGAGAGGTTAGAGAATGCAGAACTGAGGCAGAGAGGATAAGAAGAAGGAGGAGCAGATAGAGATTCTGTGAAGAATCAGAGAAGATATAAGACAGATAAGAAAGCTGGAGGACAACAGTGAAGAATGAATAGAACATAGCTGATATCCAAGGTAAATCAGCTTATGATTTTTGAAAGAGTGAGGAAGTTGGAGCTTCCATATCAAGTTGTAGCTTGACATATGTCATTTGTAGTTGACTAAGGTAGGAGCCTCCTGTAGGTTGTAGCCTGTAGAAAATAGATGAGAGTTGGAGCTTCCTTGCAAGTTGTAGCTTACAGAATTGAGGTAGGAGCCTCCTGTAGGTTGGTGCTTACAAAAAATCAGTGGTGAGAGGGAGTTGGAGCTTGCCTTTGCATCACAACAATAATAACATGTGGTTTTCTCCCTTTATGGGTTTCCACTTATACCTGTTGTCTATATGCATGATGATTATGTGTTGATTCTCTGTATTTATTCTGCTTAATACTTTCTGCTCATTTATTATGATTGTTGTTCCATTGGATATTAAGGTGATCACAAAATGATGATGTGAAGAGTATAAAAAGTGTAAATTATTTTAAAAAGAAAATTTTTAAAAGCCCATGAATGTGTTAAACTGATTCACCCCCCCTCTTAGTTTAACTAAGGGTTCAACAATTGGTATTAGGGCCCGTACCATGCAGCTGTATTAGTTTAACAACTAGAAGGAGATCCTAGGTCCCCAGGATGGCTAATCTAGAAGGATGCTCAACAAATAAAGCCTCTTTGTTCACTGGTACAAATTATGCCTTCTGGAAAATAAGAATGAGGACATACATAATGTCTCTTGGAATAGAAGTTTGGGCTGCTGTAGAATTGGGATATGCCCTAAAGGAGACTGACTCAGAGAAAGATGCCAAACAAGACTTTGTATCTAATGCAAAGGCCATGAATGCACTCTTAAATGGTTTATGTGAGGCATAATTTATCAAAGTAATGCACAACAAGACTCCCAAAGAAATATGGGATTCTATAGAAAACATCCATGAGGGAGACAAAAAGGTGAAGACAGCCAAACTTCAAGTCTATAGAGCTCATCTTGAAAATATAAAAATGAATGATGATGAAGACATTGCCAGCTTCTTTTTAAGGGTTGCAAAAATTGTGAATAACATGAAAGCTCTAGGAGAAACCATAAAAGAAGCTGTAATTTTTCAAAAGATTCTAAGATCTCTTCCATCCAGCTTTAACCCCAAGGTTTCTGCCATAGAAGAAACAGTTGATTGGGAAACTTTGACCATGAACCAATTGCTTGGAAATCTAACAGCCTATGAGATGAGACTGCCACAAAGGAAGTCAAATGTGAGGGAGGCAGCCTTTAAGACAGAGAAGAAGAAAGAAGAAAAGGAAGATATATGCTCTTGCTCTGATCAAGAAGAGGCCAAATTTATCAGAAAATTGGATAGAGGCTCAGGTAAATATAAAGGTAAACTTTTATTTAAATGCTTTAACTGTGGAAGAGTTGTACACTATGCTTCTAAGTGTCCTCATAAGAAAACAAAGAATCAAACTCAAGAATAAGAGAAAACCATATCAAATAACTGGCAGAAAGGGAAGAGATTCTATAGAAAATATTTTTATGCTCAACAAGACAACAGTGCATCTAAAGACTCAGATGAATCCTCAAGTGAAGAAGGAACCTCTGAATTTGTATTGATGGCTAAAGAAGAGCTTGAACGATCCCTTCTAGAAGATGAGGAAGAAGGTGAAGTTGATCTTGAGGGGGAGCTAAGAAGTGCCTTGGAGGAAATTGACAGACTTAAACTAAAGTGCAGAAAACAGAAAGAGATTCTCCTCAAATATGTAAGAGAAGAGAAAAATTCAGAAGTCCTCATTCATTTGAAAGTAGAGCTTGAAGAAGCCAAGAAGGTAGAAGACATTTTACTTAAGCAAATTAAGGATAAAATTCAAAAGCAAGAGAAATTGGAAGAAGAAGTTGTATGCTTGAGGAAGAAATTAGAAAACACCCAAAGGAAAGTGTCAATAAACACTCCTCAAATGACAAGCGCTGATAAGTTGAATGAAATTCTAGATGCTCAAAGATCTCCTCGGATAAAAACTGGGATAGGCTATGAAGGAGAATCAAGCAAAGGCAAAGAAAAGGAAAACAGAAATATCATTTTTGTAAAAGCTGATAAGGATAATGAAGCAGCTCAAAAGGTTCCTACAGAAGAAGAAACCTGCAATGAAGTAAACAGAAACTAGAAGGAACCTCAAATGACAAAGAATGGAATAAATAAACAGTCAACTGGAAAAGGCTCATATACTCTGGAATATATCAAATTTGGAAGCCATAAAGGATGCAAACAGTGAAAAGACTACCTCAAGCTAACAAATGGAGAAGACAGCCCTTCATCAGGTATGCAAATCGTTTTTATGGATATTGTTTTTACTGTAAGGAATTTGGCCATAAAGTCATAGAGTGCAGAACATATGGACAAAGACTGGTGTTCAAAACCTCAAGGAGGTTTATGAATCATGGAAAGTTTACTCGTACTCATAATTCAGCTAAAAATATGATCAAATGTTGTGTATGCCATAAAATCGGACATATGTCTTCCCAATGTCCTCTCAAAGAATGTGGTTCATCTTCCCAGAAAAGGTGCCAAACAAATAGCTGCCTGCAGTGGAAAAAGAAGTTGAATAAGTGTGACCTGGCTCTAATAGCCCAAGATCAGAAAAGCCAATGGTATTTGGACAGTGGATGCTCAAAGCATATGACTGGAGATAGAAGTAAGTTTATAACCTTTGATGAAAAGAAATTTGGAAATGTTACTTTTGGCAATGATAAAGCAGGGAAAATCAAAGGAAAAGGCTCTGTCAATCTGGATAATGGAAGAGGAAAAGCCCAAGATGTACTATCTGTGGATGGGCTGAAAGCAAATCTGCTTAGTGTCAGTCAAATGTGTGATAAAGACTATGAAGTTATTTTTAGAGCACAAGACTGTGAAGTAAGATCAAGCACCACATGAAAGACCTTGATCAAAGGTATTCGAATAGAAATTAATGTCTATATAGTGAAAGAAGATAATGAAGCATGCCACCTAAGCAAACTTGATGAGTCATGGTTATGGCATAGAAGATTGGGACACCTTAACTTCGACCATATCATCAGTCTGAGCAAGAAGAAAGCAGTCAAAGATATGCCAGCAATAAAGAAGCCTTCAAACACCATATGTAAATCTTGCCAATTGGGAAAATAGTCCTGCACATCCTTTAAGACCAAAGATGAGCTATCAACAAGTAGGCCACTTCAGCTTGTACACATGGACCTTTGTGGACCTTCAAGAACTAAAGCGCCAAGTGGAGAATCTTATTTCATTCTGATAATAGATGATTTTTCCAGAATGACATGGGTAGCATTTCTCAAATATAAATCTGAAGCACTTGAGAAATTCAAGATATTCAAGGCTTTGGCAGAAAATCAAACAGGATGCAAGCTAGAGTGCATTAGATCAGATAGAGGAGGTGAATTCACAGATTATGATTTTGCAGACCTATGCAATGAGCATGGGATAAAACAATAGTTTACAATTGCAGGTACACCTCAACAGAATGGTGTGGCAGAGAGACAAAATAGGTCAGTACAACAGATTGCCAGAGCAATGATGCAAGAAAACAACATTCTCCAAACCTTCTGGGCAGAAGCAGTACACACAACTGTGCACATTCTTAACAAAGCTCATTTAAAACCAAAAAGTGACAAGAATCCTTACGAATTATGGCATGGTAAACCAGCATCAATAAAGCACTTTAGAGTCTTTGGAAGCAGGTGTTTCATAAAAAATAATGATGAAAAACTGGGGAAGTTTTATGCAAGAGCTGATGAAGGAATATTTCTAGGATATGCATCCAAGAGTAAAGGTTACAGGTGCTACAAAAAACACTATATAAAATTGTGGAAAGCATTGATGTAAAATTTGATGAAGATCTACCAAACAGAACAAGAAGTGCAAAATGCAGCAATCCTCTAGAAGATAATGAAGAAGAAAACCAAGAGAATGATGAACTGAGCCAGACAACAGAAGATACTAAATTAAACTCAAAAGGTCCCTCAAGACACACTCAAAAGAATCATCTAGAAGACCAAATCATTGGGGACAAGAGTGTGGGAGTCCAGACAAGAAGACAGCTTGTTGAACAGACAGAAGAAGTACACCTAGCCATGCTATATCAAATAGAGCCAAAGAAGTTCGAAGAAGCCAGCAAAGACAAAACCTGGGTAAACTCTATGAGTGAAGAGCTGGACCAAATTGAGAAGAACAATACCTGGGAATTAATTCCAAGACCCACTGGGAAAAATGTCATTGGCACAAAATGGATATTCAAGAATAAGATGAATGAACAAGGGTAGGTAATCAGAAATAAAGCCAGACTTGTATGCAAAGGATATTCACAAATTGAAGGTCTTGATTATGATGAAACCTTTGCCCCTGTAGCCAGAATGGAAGCAATCAGAATGTTTTTGGCCTTTGCATGCTATCATGATTTCAAGGTATATCAAATGGATGTGAAGTCTGCCTTCCTGAATGGAGATCTAGAAGAAGAAGTCTACATGGAACAACCTGAAGGATTCTCATTAACAGATAAACAAGACTATGTGTGCAGATTAAAGAAAGCCTTATATGGGCTGAAACAAGCTCCTCGTGCATGGTATTCAAGGCTGGACAAATACTTGCAAAAACAAGGTTTTAAGAAAGGAGGAGTAGACAACAATTTGTACATAAAGGCTAATGAAAATGAACTCCTAATTGTAGTAGTATATGTAGATGACATCATGTTTGGTAGCAACAAAGAGAAGTTAACAAAAGAATTTGTTGAAGAAATGAAATCAAAATTTGAGATGTCTATGATTGGAGAGCTCACCTTCTATTTAGGACTTCAAATTCAACAAAAGAACACAGGAACATTCATCTCACAAGAAAAATACTTAAGAGAGATGTTGAAAAGGTTCCAAATGGAAGACTGCAAACCTGTGTCAACTCCCATGATCACTGGATGCAAACTATGTGCAAATGATGGATCTGCAGATATAGACCAAAGACTTTACAGATCCATGGTAGGAAGTCTGCTATACCTAACTTCCTCTAGACCAGACATTGTGTTGGCAGTAGGACTTGTGGCAAGATATCAAGCAGCACCAAAACAAAATCACTTACTAGCAATCAAGAGAATATTCAAATATCTACAAGGAACTGCACATTATGGGCTATGGTATCCAAAAAGCAAAAGCTTCACTTTGACAGCATATACAGATGCAGATTGGGCCAGCTGCATGGATGACAGGAAAAGCACAAGTGGAGGTGCATTTTATTTGGGAAAAAGTCTGGTGGCATGGCTAAGCAAGAAGCAAACTTCTATCTCTCTATCTACAGCAGAAGCAGAATACATAGCAGCAGCAGCATGTTGCACACAAGTAATGTGGATGAAACAAACTCTCCAAGACATGAAGGTAAGCATTGATGAACCTATTTCTATCAAATGTGACAATACAAGTGCAATAAGTATATCAAAAAATCCTGTACTTCATTCAAAAACAAAGCACATCCCAATAAAGTACCACTTCCTCAGAGAACAAGTAGCACATAAAGTAGTAAAGATGGAATATGTACCAACAAAGGAACAAACAACAGACATATTCAAAAAACCCCTTGCTAAAGAACCATTCGAATATCTAAGAGACAAACTAGGAGTAGTGTCTGTAGATGTTACTCTCTGACATGAAAAGAAAGCATCATTCTAGGGGGAGAGGGTTATGGGCCCACCAAATAATGTCACAAAAGAACCAGAGCAAGTGAGTAGAGCATGGAATAGGTCCTCAAGATCAGAATATTATGGACAAGATTTGGAAAGCACACTAGGAAATGTGCAGCCCTTTTCCATTGATGTCAAAGGGGGAGGAAAAGAAAGTAACATAAGAAAGGGTCTTCTAAAAGGCAAGCAGAGGAAGTGTATTGCCATCAATGCCAAAGGGGGAGACTGTTGGAAATATTGTCATTGATGGCAAAGGAGATAACATAGAAGCAGAGAGATAGCAAAAGAAAACTGACAAGGAGAACATTAGACATGAAGAAAGGCAAAGAGAGATAGAAAAAGAGGCAGCAAAGATGTAGAGAGGTAGCAGAGAGGTAAAAAAGACCTGCATAGAGCTAGAGAGATCTGCAGAGCTACAGAGGGTCGAGCAGCTGTGAAAAGGGTCATTTGAAGAAGCAGGGCAGCAAAAAGAAGCAGCCCAGGCAGCAGAATATACAGTGAATACAGAGAAACAACCCTGCACTGACATGCACTGACATGCACTGCCCGTGCACTGTCATGAATAGTAACTGAATGCAGAGAAGTGGTCATGCCGAATAGGGTTGGAATGGTAGTGTGGTAGTAAATTCACAGGCAGAGAATTGGAATGGTAGTGTGGTAGTCCCGTTCTGTGGGACGAAACCTGAGTTTAATTACACTGGGAATAACTGTGAAGAAATGCTGTGGTGAAAGACAAGACTGAGCTGGTCAATAAAACGAAGTTGGAGGCGGAATTTACAAAGAAATATGATGAATTGTCGAGCAGTTCACTGTGTAGGAGGAACGTCGTGTTAATATGTGGGTGAATAAAAGTTAACATATGAAAAGGCTATATAACTAAAAGTGCAGAGGATTGGTAACAAAACAAAACATTGAAATAGAATGGAAGAAAGCGGATCCATGTGCTAGGCGGAACTGTGAGTAGCTAGGCAGTTTTGGAGATTAAATCCAGTGGTATCGCCCGACCACAAGAGTGGTAAATGGAATTAACCAAAAAAAATGTGATATCGGTTATTGATTGCCACGTGTCCTAAAGTGGTATTCGATTACCACTTTTTTCGCGTAATTTTGGAGAATTATGTGACGATCATCTAATTTGAGTGATATTATGCGATCACCGTCGGATTTGGGGTTGAAGCGCGATAATAGATCAACCATTGGATCTATCCAGAGGTAAATACAAGTTGTAAATAAAGCATTAAGGCATGGATCGACAGTGGAGACGTCGAGCTGGAGTGAGGTGGAACGCGACAAGTTTATAACTGTCAGATGTTAAACGAGTTGTGGGCCCGAATACATTGAGGTTTATGAAGAGTGAATGATTCTATGATTTATTGGTTTATAAGCCTTAGAATTAAAGTCGACAAAACAGATTATTATAACCATTGGATTTGATTTATTAAAGCCTGAGTTACAATACAATGTCGAAAGTTAATTAATCCAAAGGTTTTATGGTAAGACTCTTAAAAAGTGTTTTATGTGGAAATGAATTAAGAGCAAAGACTTATATTTGATATAATATATGTTGTCGGAATCATAGTACAAGTGGGGTTTTTAATTCAAGTCTTATTACATACAGCCTTCTATAAAGTGAGTGTGGGCCCCAATTTTTTTTTTTATATTGAGGTCTGGGTTTTAAGCCAAGTCCAAATTATGTTTTTAAGCCAAGGTTGAAGAGGCATATAATCAAGGAAATGTGGGTCCGAATAGTATTCGGATTAATGAAAGCATGTTGACCATTATGTTTGGGCATATAATGCGTGGATTGGAATGCAGTGACCAAAGGTTTATTTTGGGTCTTTTAAAACAGAGTTTGAAGTCAGCATATGAAATATAACGTGGCCTATCGTAATGTTCCCTTATACTCAGATTGAAAATGATTTATAAAAGAGCTTCCGCAATGAACATAGATTGCCCAGATTGGAGAGATTGAGGACCCTTTTGAATGATTAATTGATGCATGAGACTTTGAGAGTTATTTGGGGGCTAAACTGGTAAAGCAGTTATATATGCAGCAGATACACAATTACAGTGAACTTGGAGAATGTGGGTTTGACAGAGGTAAACAGAGATTGCAGATTTGAAGAAGTGTGCAGTGAAGGGATTCATAATTGCAGAATCAGAATGTGAAATGTACAGGAATGAAAATATGCAGAACTGTTACACTACAGCAGCAGAAAGGAAAAGCACACAATGAACCAAGAACTGAATGGATTGAATTGAAATTATTAGTGTAACTGAAAATGTAAATGTTTTAATTGATTTTATATTGTTTGTGATGCATTGGAAAGTCTCCGGTAGGAAAACAAAACTCCACTGTAATATTGAAATTTGTACATATTGTTATATTTTTTTGGAATGAGCTCGACAAAGGAATGAGAAGGCAGAAGTCAAAGGGTCATGGTTGTTCACTCCAAATTCTCTGTAGAATACAAACAGTCAAGAGGTAAACTCTATAAATGATATCACACTGATATGCACAGAGAGGTTAGAGAATGCAGAACTGAGGCAGAGAGGATAAGAAGAAGGAGGAGCAGATAGAGATTCTGTGAAGAATCAGAGAAGATATAAGACAGATAAGAAAGCTGGAGGACAACAGTGAAGAATGAATAGAACATAGCTGATATCCAAGGTAAATCAGCTTATGATTTTTGAAAGAGTGAGGAAGTTGGAGCTTCCATATCAAGTTGTAGCTTGACATATGTCATTTGTAGTTGACTAAGGTAGGAGCCTCCTGTAGGTTGTAGCCTGTAGAAAATAGATGAGAGTTGGAGCTTCCTTGCAAGTTGTAGCTTACAGAATTGAGGTAGGAGCCTCCTGTAGGTTGGTGCTTACAAAAAATCAGTGGTGAGAGGGAGTTGGAGCTTGCCTTTGCATCACAACAATAATAACATGTGGTTTTCTCCCTTTATGGGTTTCCACTTATACCTGTTGTCTATATGCATGATGATTATGTGTTGATTCTCTGTATTTATTCTGCTTAATACTTTCTGCTCATTTATTATGATTGTTGTTCCATTGGATATTAAGGTGATCACAAAATGATGATGTGAAGAGTATAAAAAGTGTAAATTATTTTAAAAAGAAAATTTTTAAAAGCCCATGAATGTGTTAAACTGATTCACCCCCCCTCTTAGTTTAACTAAGGGTTCAACACCTTTTGTGCCATAATTCATTCAGATCTTTTTCGTCTGTACTTCCAATCAGGGTCACCAGAGATTCAAGTTGGAGCTTATACATCTTGTGACTCCTTACTCCGATTTGTGCCTTTTTGCTCCATTTAGGGTGTATGACGTACACCTTATCTCGAATAAAGTATACGCTATAGCCCTTGTTTTGAAGTTTGGACATTGAGATTAAGTTCATCCCCAACCCTGGTACATGCAGAGCATTCGTGGCTCGAATCTTGTTGCCATCCTCGGTTTGAAATGTTACAGTACCTCTCCCGATGGGGGTACATTCATCTAGAAATTCATCTGTTATTCTTGGTGGCTCAAAAAACATTCTCGAACCCTTGTCATATGATTAGATGCTCCACTATCAATATACCAAACACTTGGAGGAGTTGTGCTCGACACACAAGCAAGATCCTCCTATAGTCTGGATGTCAACACTTTCATGTTGTGTTCTCTCTACAGTTCTACTTGCTCTAGAGGACTACGTGAGTCCCTTTGACTACGTGAAACCTTTCGAATGATGGAACTTTGGTCCATGGAAGATCCTCCCTTTCTGTTTTTAGAGCTTGGCTTTGATACCATGTGAAATTTTGAAGAGGAAAATATTTCTGCAATACTTGGTTTATTTCTCCTACTTATGAGATAAGTCATTTACAGATGCTTCAGTAAATTTTGAAATAAACACATTTGCAGATCTTCAATATCACTAAGAGCATAAGAACATAAGTATAATTTACACAAGTAGCACAATAGAAATAACCACATGAACATAGTTATTTTTGGATAATTGTCCCCGGAAAAACCCAATGTGGGAAAACCAGTGCAACAGATGAGGGTTTTATATTTATCTTCAAAAATGGAAAGTACATTTACAAGAGTCTAATGAGCAAAGAAAAATTTGCAAACACCTGGCTGAATTTTCTAGACCTTCCAGACAAATTTCAATCCCTCGGGGTGACCTCCTTTACCAGCTGCGTCATCCAGCGTGAGAGCTTTGCGTAGTCTCTCCCTCGACTGCATGATTCTGCGTGGAGGGGGTCTTGTTGCTGATCAAATCACCCTTCCCTCCATCCTCCTAAATTCTTCTTCCCAATAACTGACTCCTCCCTCCTCCTTCTGGTTTTGCAACCTGCCTCTACAATCTCACCCATTGAAATCAAATTCTCTTGCTTCAGAATGGATTTCCTTCGGGCACTAAGAGTGTCCCCGACTTGCTTTCCAAGTGGCCCCCAAGTCTCTTCTTATAGTCTTCTCGCTGATGAATCAACGACCAAGATTATATCGTTAATCAATGGCTCAGATTAAAAGATGACTTGATCTTCGTTTTCTAGAATATTCACACTCTACTCTATTAATACCCTTTAATTATTTAATTTCCCTAAGTTTAAACTTAGGGTCTACATTTAAATAATTAATTATTTAATAAATTCATATTTATGGGTTCTCTCGATAACTGATGTCTAAGCCTCTCTACCAAAAACGAGACTTAGAACACTTTCTGATGCTATAGAAATCAACAGCCTGCACAAGAGATAAAACAACACAAAACGTGAAAGCCCAACATGTATTTCACATAAACAATCTATCTAGTTGATCAAGGAATACTAGAAATCAAATCATGCATCATAGACAAGAGTGGAAAGTAAGAACCAATCATGTCATATTAATATGAGAGGGGGAGTTAGAACCCACTCCTTGATGTCGCAGCTCCTTCAACGGGTCTGGATCCAGGCACGTCTCCAAAGTACTCGTTTCAACTTGGTATGAAAAGGCCAAAGGTCTCAACTCTCCTGCAATGCCTATAGCAACAATTCTCTCTATGTTGTTCTTCTATCTATGTTCTAACTATCAGAAGTATGGGAGGGTGTCCATTTTATAGTGAAGGGAGAGGGAAAATGTATCCACTTAAGGTTGGGAAATGGTTTATCTCCTTGGGTGGTTTCTATTTTGTAGGAACAAGAAGCCCAAAGGGAGAAGCTCGAGCCTGTCCCCATGAAAAAACAACCAGTGCTCTACCCACGAAGCTTCTAGATCTCGAAGCTTCGTTTCTATTTTTAAAAACCTTATAGAAGTGGATCAGCGCAGGTATGATCTCCATTCTAGCGTTGATCGGTGCTGCTCCAGTCTTAAGATGAGGCATCAACGCGAGTGAGACAAACAAAGGGCGCACTGCTCCAAATTAACATGTTTTTAAGGAGCTACTCTAGGAATGATTAACATAGATTTTGCTCATTATATTGTAAGGGATATAATGGCACATTTTCATGATGGAAAAGAGATACAAGGTTCATTGTTGAAGGTACTCTAGGATTCGGGAACAAGGAGTACAGGGACAATAAAAAATTGTTGTGTAACATATGCCCCCTAAATCATGAAGGTCGAACGAGAGTGAGGGGTGAAATGCTTTACGATTACGTGCCAGGACCAACACGCCGTCGTCGGAAATCCTGCGAAATCAAGAGCATATATACATAACTGGAATCTCTGAGATAAACACATGACATGAGGTATGGACGCAACCATCTGTGAAAGAGATCATGGAACAAGATCCGTGGTATGGTCGCAGCCATCCAACAATTAAGAGGATCATAATTATGGACTCGGGTGTGGTTGCAACCATCCAGATAAAAGATTCATGTGTACAATCATGAATAATACATATATGTAGAAATTATAATAAACAAATGTATATACCAATGGATTTAATCTGATCATGCAATATGCTAAAGCAAGATACTGAATCCTTCTACAATTATTTGCGGAAAATGAACATGATCGCATAATCACATCAAGTAAGAGAAAGAAAATCAATCCACAACACAAGATATTTTTTGGGGAAATTAACCTGCTCAAAACCCCTTTATCTCTATTGTATAATGAACCAAGGAATCATGAAACAATACAATGCACTCTTCTCACAAGAGTCTGTTACACTATCTTGACTGTCTCACACTGATCTGGAGAAAATTGGGCTAGTACTTAGCCAATTCTCAACCTCTTCTGAGTCTGCCTTGCTTATGCAATCCCTAGGCAATTAATCCCTATTATTTAGGATAATTAGCCTTCCTTGTCTGCGCAATACATTATGAGCATCCTATGGTATATATAATTGCGCCCGAGAAATTTGTTAAAAATAAAACTGATAGATAACTTCCCTTTAACCTTTATCTCAACTGGGTCTTCATCAGAACTGACATGCATGCAGCTATTTATAGTAAACCATCAGTCACTTGACAAATCATTGCATGTGAATTAAATCTGATTTAATTCACTTGACCTCTCACTAGTGCAACAATCAGTTACAACTAGTTAAACTGCTTTTAACTCACTTAATTGAGTTAATTGATTTCTCATGCATTAAACTAATACACTAGCTGCAACTTGGACTCTAAAACAAATAGAATCACTCTACATGCGTCACCAACCACCCTAAACTCGAATTTCATGAGACAACTGAGTTTATCACACTCAGTTAACTATTACAAGTGTTTATGAGATAAGATTACAATTTATTGTCTAATTTATTTAAGGGATAAATCAATTTGACAAATATTTCTTATAATTTAATTAATAAATAATTAAATCAAAAGCCTCCATGGTAGCCATTTCTAGATGCCATTTTTTGGATGTTGTTTATGGGTGCCAATTTCACTATTTCTTGTTGCAAATTTCAACACTTCATCTCAACAAGAAAGGAATCAATCTGTCCCGATCCGATACCTTTGGAATGTTCTACATGCAACACTCATGAAACTGAATAGCCTCTAAACAACTGAATCAGTAAAATGCATTTGTCATCAAAGTCTTCTTACTTCTGGATCCTACTGCACATATCTACTAGACTCTTTTCACTGCTCACATTTGCATCCATGCACTTTGCACTGCAGCCAACTATGATTTGGGCTCCACTATCTGACACATGTAACTTTGATTTCTATATTCATGAAATCTGACTGCATCAATCTAATCGATCCTTCCTACTACTACTATACTGTGGGCTCCTCGTATCCATGAGACACACCATCTCAATGAACCCTACCCAAATTTCTTATTGGGATTAATTCTGCACATCGCCCCACCTCACACCTGGAGGTGTAGCTGCATGTACTCCCTCTGCCCATCTAGCTCGTAATTTCCCCCTCCTGGAGGTCTCTTCTTGAGTGGACTCTTCCACTCAGTCTTCTTTCTGCTTCTCCATTTGTGGTTGCTCCAAAAACTTTTGAGACTGCTTTTCAGGCTGGATGTTGAGATTTGATTGCTCCCTCTCAACCACCAAGTCATTAACCACTGATTTGCTCGTCAAAGCCTTTCATGCATCCTCAACCTCAAGAGAATACAAGTTCTTGAATCTTGAACCGATCTTCTTCACATGTCCCATGACTATGTGTTTAAGGAACACCTTTCCTTTTCTAAACATCACCTCATAAGCACGTTTTTCCAAAACCTCTATGGAGACAAGATTCTTCCTTAGGCCTGGAACATACAAAACATGTGCTAGTTTGACATGAGAGCCATTCTACCTCTGAAAGGTAACTGTACCTATGTCGATCGCGCTATACCTCTCGTCATCTCCAAACACTACGTTCTGCTGGAGGTCCTTATCCTCCAAGTCACTAAAGAGATCTCTATCCCCCATCATATGGAACAAGGCACCGTTGTCACATGCATCCCATTACACTGCTGGCCATGCATGAAATGAGAGTAAAATCAAGCTCGAGTAGGCTCCTTCTTGCTTGCCTTATTCTGTTGACAATTTGTAGCATAGTTCTTGTTAGGTCTCTGTAATTTAGCAGAGTGGCAAGACTAAAAGCTGCAGAGACTACACCATAAAACCACTTTGGGATTCTAGGATCTAGCCCTCCTGAATCCATAGAGGGATCTCTCTATAAGTGCAAAGATTGATTTATCTTTTAAGGTTTTAGTATGATATTAGGCTAGTGATTAAGAACAAGGGTTTTTGTTTGTTTGGTTGGTCAGGTATGATCTTTAATTGGATGGAATATCGCAAAATGAAAGAGTTCAAATGGTGAAGATGCAAGTATATTGGGAAGTGTTCAGCAGATAGGATTGGTGTGAAACAGCTTTAAACCATTGGGCAATGGAGTCACAAAGGTTTTAATTGTACAACAATTTCAAGAGTCCTCCATGGGGCAAGTCATATATATCAAAAGATCCTTTAGATTAAATGATGGAGTGGAACATTAAAAGTGTTGAGAAGGTGGAAAAGGCCAATAATTTCAACAAGGATTTATCAACTTTCCATACAAGAAAATCCTTTTTAAGCAACTGTTTAAAACCAACCAAAGGACAGGGCTAACCATAAACTTCTTTGGACAAGCTTGTATTAAAGCTAACTTATCAGACAACAATCCAGTAATCTCACTAGAATACTTTCAAAAGGGATGAAAACAGATAAGAAAACAAAGTGCAGCTTAAGATCAGGTCAGATGCATTAAAATCAAGACTTGCTTTCAGCATACTCTTAGGGAAACCTTCAAACAACCTTTGGAGAAAAAACTAGAAGACAGGGCAAACCATAAACTTTTCTAGTTTAACTCTACTTAGCATGTAATGAAAATATCATTCAAGAACTTCCTTTCAAGTTTTGTACATCAAGACATGGACTAACAAATATTCCTTGATAATGTTTACACTTAACTTAAGTCATTCTTAAATACACAATTGGAGGAAAACATAAAGATAAAGCTTATCAGTGAGAGTAGGGTGCTTTTAACAGTAAATCCTAGCTCTATATTTGTTGTTCTTTATCAGAGAAAAATGAACAAAGTGGCATACATGAAAGGAAAACCAATAACAGTAAGAGGTACTTCACCAATGATATAGACCAGGATCCCAAAAATCAGCTTGTATATTGATGTCAATCCAGTTACAAACTACATGTCCAATGCTTCATCACAGCAACAACTTCTCTTCTCAGCCTAACTTCTTCAATAACTTAACAGAGCTTCAGAAATTCAGAATTTATTTACATTCAACAATGATTCGATACAACAACTATTACATCAAAAATCCAACAACCAACCCTTTACAATGTGCTCCTCAAGGAGATTTTATAAGAATATGAGGAGGTGGGATGAAAGAAAAGATCTCTAGGTTCAATTAATACAAGTTAATGCTTTTCTGCCTTTGAGAAACTCAACAGAGAATATTTTTGATATTTCCTCTGTATTAATGGGTTTTCATTAAGTATTAAGCTACTTGGCATATTTTGTTGACTTTAAAAACTCTTTAAGCAGGCTGGCAATAACTCTGGCTGTCTTTTAAACAAAATATCACTGAATGGGCAATAACTATGCCTTCTGTTGATTTATGGAAGCTGCAAGTGGCACTTTGGTAGCTAAAAGGATATTTTAGCCTTTGATGTGGCAGTGGAGGCCTTTCGGACTGATATATCCCTTTGTTTTTCCTTAAAACACTTTCAATTGGCTTTTTGGTCTGTGTTTAGGCTTAATTAGCCTTGATCTTCATTTCTTTGGGTCTTCATCCTTTAACACTATCTTTATCTGTGGATTAGGCCTTTGATCTCTGAGTTTCTACCTTAATCCCTTTAAAAAAATTTGATTTAAACCTTTAATTCTTCACTTATGCTCTGATCTTATCCTTTGACACTGATACCCTTCATTTAATTGATGTTTTACTGTGTTTTGTTGTTTTGCAGGCGTGTAGAAGGTTTACACAGGTGGAGGGGTTTGTTTTAATGAAAGACCCCTTGGATCCCTTCCTGTACTGAAGGTTAGGAATCATCATTCCTGGCCTTCGTGTTAATTTAAAAACTATGGGAAAACCCCATATAACCTACACAAAACAAAGAAATATTACATAAATCCTACGAAAAATAGGTTTAAACTGCATTGGAGGTTTTGGGCGCGAGGGAAAATCGGAACCGTTGGATTAGAATAATCAACAGTTGAGATTAATTGGTGGGGTCTCTTGGCGAAATAGACGGATGGAAAATGCACGGGGGCGAAATTAAGTCAGGACCATCCAATCTCAGAGATCGACGGTTGAGATTTAAGCCGAGAATAAAATTGCGGAGGACAACGGTTTGGTGGAAAACCGCTGGTGGTTTTTGCATTTAATTTGGGTGGTACGCGATTTTGTCAAAAAAAAACGCGATACGATACATTGGCCGACACCTGTCCTTTTAAAAACCGTCGGTTTCGCAAAAAATTTTGGAGTTAACTCTCAGGCATAAAAAAATTGTCAAACACGTCGTCGACCGTCGAATCAGAGGACCCAGATGTGATGGTGCGGATCGCATGCGACGGTAAAAGTTGCGGGTTAAAGAGGTAAGAAAGGCCCATGATGACATGTGGTCTTTTGTCGTGGAGCGGGCGGGTTAATTGGCTATCGGGTTTAATCCCGATTGTCGGATTATTCTGATGGACGGTCATGATTAAAAGAGGAGAACGGATGGATGAATAGAGTAAAAGGCAAGGCGGAGGGTAAGGCGGAGATCGGGTAGCCCGAGGGCCGTTGATCTGCAAAGATCAACGGTCCATATTCATTTAAACATTTTCGTCGGGGAATGGAAAAAACAAAGGAAAGTAAGGTTATGACAGGGTTTCTAAGACCTTTTAGCGCCCGATTGCGGGGCCCTAAGTCATATGAAGGTTGGGTTTTAAAGGTAATAAGCCCTCAGGGGCTTAATAATTTCGGAAGTGCAAAAGGGTGTTTTTAGACCAAAAATAGGGATTTTTTAGACCAAATGGGGGTTTCGGTAGGTAAATGGAGGCATTTTTAAACCAAATAAAAGGGGAATATAAGATTTAAAAGGGGGGTTTTGATGATTTTGAGGGTTAAATGAAGGGTTATGGAGGATTTTTATGAAGGAAATAAAGATGAAAATGGGGTTTATTTATGAGTAAAGGAGGAGTGAAAATGATGGGAAAAAGAGGTTTTAAGCAATCTTTCTCTTGGCAAACAACAGGTTCTTTAGGAAAAAGAGGGAAACAGTAGTGAAGATTAATTCAAAGGATAAAGATCATCATAAGACTTTAAGAACTAAAAATTTGGACATGAATTATTTCTTAAAGGCTAAAAGAGATTTAGCCACCGTTTGGTATGACAAATTTTATAGGTGGCTAACAGTTCCCATGCTCGTGACAGTGAAAACATCTAATCTTGGACAAGTCTTTCTTGCTCGCTTCACCTTGGAATTTCTTTCCCTTGGCCTTCTTTTCCTTACCGACCAAGGCACAATCTTCCTCGTCATTAATCTTTGATGAGGATCCATCCCTGGTATTCTACTTGAATTATTCTTGTACCAAATCCGACCAAAGTCACTCCCAATCTTGTAACTTCTCCCTCCCATTCACCGAGTCTTGGTAATTATGCCAACTCTTGGGAAGGCCTAGAAATTCTAGGCTCACCAAGTCATCATCTGATACGGTCACACTAACACTTCCAATCTCATATCGACATCCAGTAAACTTCACTAAGTACATTGGTACCGTCTCACCCTCCTCCTTCTTGATTTTCCTGAGCTTGTCCTTCATTGCCAACTTCCTTTGGTCGTTGTTTTTCTGAAACAGATCTATTAAGGCCTTCCACATTGCATATGGAGTCACCTCACCATGGAGACTCGAGACAATGTGATCTCGAACTCCCTCTAATAATATCCTCCTTGCCCTTGCTACCTTCTTTTGTCAATCATCAAGAAGAGCGGTGTCTGATGCTGCGGGCTTGGGAATATCATTATCAATGAATTCTTTCGACCCGTTGTCCTCTACAACTACCTCCATTCTGTCTTTCCATGTGATATAATTAGAACCACCCTTAAGTGCATATTCCAATCTTAATCCACTAAAATCCATCTTGATCTTCTTGTTGCACCAACGAAAGTATCTGCAAGTTTGAATATTGTTCAACACAAACTCAATTTCTTCTCCACCATAGTGATTTATGGTGCTTTGATACCATTTACAAATTATACAAGCAATATGTATATACCAATGGATTCAATTTGATCATGCAATATGCTAAAGCAAGATATTGAATCCTTCTATAATTATTTGCGAAAAATAAAGAAGATCGCACAATCACACAAAGTAAGAGAAAGAAAATCAATCCACAACACAAGATATTTTTCTGGGGAAAGAAACCTTTTCAAAATCCCTCTATATCTATTGTATAACGAACCAAGGAATCATGAAACAATACAATGCACTCTTTATCACAAGAGTGTGTTGCACTATCCTGATTGTCTCACACTGATCTGGACAAAATTGGGCTAGTACTTAGGTAATTCTCAGCATGCCTTGCTCACGCAATCCCTAGGAAATTAATCCCTATTATTTAGGATAATTAGCCTTCCTTGTCTGTGCAATACATCATGGGCATCCTATGGTGTATATTATTGCGCCCGGGCAATTTGCTAAAAATACAACTCAGAGATAACTTCCCTTTAACCTTTGTCTCAACCGGGTCTTCATCAGAATTGACATGCATGCAACTATTAATATTAAATCATCAATCACTTGACAGATCACTGCACGTGAATTAAATCTGATTTAATTCACTTGACCTCTCACTAGTGCAACAATCAGTTACAACTAGTTAAACTAATTTTAACTCACTTAAATGAGTTAATTGATTTCTCATGCATTAAACTAATACACTAACTGCAAATTGGACTCTAAAACAGATAAAATCACTCTACATGCCTCACCAACCACCCTCAACTCGAATTTCACGAGCTAACTGAGTCTATCACACTCAGTTAACTATTACAAGTGATTATGAGATAATATTATAATTTATTGTCAAATTTATTTGAGGGATAAATAATTTTGACACACATTTCTTCTAATTTAATTCAGAAATAATTAAATCAAAAGCCTCCATGGTAGCCATTTTTGGATGACATTTTCTCGATGTTGTTTCTGGATGCCAATTTCACTAATTCTTGTTGCAAATTTCAACAATATTGGCTCACAACCTGGACTTTATCATACAAAACCCAGGGTCTTGTGCTCCATCACGACCCAAACAAGTACAGATTCAAGAATGTGAATGATTGATTTGAAGTCGAACATGCAAGAAAATTGCTTGATTACCAGTCAATGATGTAAACTGTTAACAGGTGTGAGAGAGACCACCAATAATGAAAATGCCCCTCAAGGTACTAATAGTACAATCCATGAGATGTGAATAAGGAATTAACGTCTAACACTCATGAAATCATCTAATCGAAGGCCAATGACTTGAACCTGTCGTTGGATGTGAACAACCTACTGAAAAGGGATCTCTAGATCAACTTCCCAGATAATGAGTTGAAGTCAACAGGAAGCGATCCACCAAAGGAAGGCCATAATGTGTCCCTCGTCATCGACACGAGACAAAGGAAACAAGATAATGATGAAAGTGAACAGAGAACCAGGCAATGAATAAGATGCATAATAACTTCTCTTGAACATATTGGCGACATGATTCTGGAGCTTGGCAGTATTTTGACTCAAATGGAATCAGAAGTCATGCTAACCAAATTGGTAATTGAATGAGAGGCAAACATATTGGAGGCAAAGTGATGAATGTAGGATGTCCCCAACCCGACAAAAAATAGAGGATGTGTCATGTTCTAGAGCGACGTACTGCCGACGCAACTGATAAATACTTTCATTTCCCCCCACCATTTATGGCGAGTACCCCAATTATTTTTTAATACATGCTTCAAGGGGGTATCATTTGCTTTTCATATAATTTTGTCCTTCGGACAAATCCATCCTAGTACATTTTATGATCCCTAGGAAGGAGGAACTCAGTGTCGTCATAGTGATGGGTCCAATGCCATTAAATTTTAACGAGTCTGACAAAGGTAGAACTCGACATCTTTTCATATTTAGAGAGTTTGAAAAGAGGCGAAAATAAAAATCCATATGGACCTATTCATAAATAGTCCCTCAAACCCATAAACGTAAAAAACAAAGTTGCAACGAACCTCTTAGCCGTGATTGACTAAGGTATTCATTTTTCGTAAATAATTTATCCCAGCCTGAAAAACTGGTAAACATATACTGGGTAAATGACATAAGAAAATGAATTATGCTTTGAAGACCTAATCATGACATTTAAGAGGTCATGGTTTGCAAGAGGGTCTCATCTGATGGGAGGACAACACTTTGGAAATCGGGGTCCAATGCCTCCAGTACACGGTACACGACGTTTTTGACGGCACCATAACTAGATGCAGGCATGGAACATGTTGTTACATAATTGACTTGGGGCGAGGAAGGTACCACCAACGGACCAAGACCATTAAGGGGTGATGGTAGACTAGGTTTAAAATTAGGACCAATGAATGAAAGTTGATCAATGGTCATGATCCGACCTTCATGTGGAAAACACATCACACGAAAGAGGGAAGAGACAAGTGCTCCCATGACATAAATGTAGTTGTTCCCCAGGAGTAAGTTAAAATCCAAGGGGCCTTGGACAACCATCACGTCTATATAAACAATATTTCCTTCTAAAACAATAGGCAACTTTGGAAGGATCCCTAACGGTCGAATAGTTCCTCTGTTAAAAGCTAACAGATTATGGGTAACAGGCAGAAGCTGTGGAGAACCAAAATCTTGTCAGGTAGTTGAGGATATAATACTGATAGATGTGCCTTCATCTATAATTATGCTTGGTACAACCACATTATAGTCTTGTATAGTGATCTCAAAGGGCACGTAAGAAGGAAGATGGTATCCCGTGAATCGGATCCAGTCAAAGGAAGCAACCAAACTACATGGAGGGATTTCTATAGGAATAAGAGGATTTTCCTCTTGTGTTATGAGAGTAGGAGGATCACCCTCCTGGACCTCGGGAACAAGAGCAAGAGGATCACCCTCCTAGACTACGGTGAAGGGATTCATAGAATCACCCTCTTGGAGTATGGGAACAGGAGGATCTCCCCCCGTTCCTGGGGAATCAGAGGAAACAAAGAGAACCTGAGTGGGATGAGATCCACTCTCTACGGAAAATACCTGATAAACTGTAGGTGGAATCAGGTCGACCCTTTTCTCAACCAATGATGGGTCGAAAGCAGACTCATGAGACTGAGTTTCGAAGAGAGTGGAGTTGACCAGAGACGGATCCCGATCAATTACTTGATTAACTAGCAGAGGACTCGAAGAAAAATTCAGATAACCAACGGGAAGATAGGACTTAGAAGTGAAAAGGGTATCCAACACTTTGGAGGCTTCATCCAGATAAGGAAAGAGGTGAATGGGATGAATCCCTTCACATAACCTGAGGGAAATTTGATCTTACCCTGTTTCTTATGAGTCTTATTATCTATAGTTGAAGGTTCATCACTAGCATGACGTCTAGAAGCTGATGATGAAATATGGATCGGGCCAACGGACAACACTTCTAACACCTTGGGAATACCAGGACAATCTCGAAGAAGGTGGTCACCCTCACATAGCTTGCAAGGGAATTTAACTTTGCGAGATGAAATGGGAGGTTTCTCATCATTAGTTGCATGAGTAGAAATGGTTGATGGTTTTCCCTCTACTTATTTTCCTTCTTCTTCTTCTTCTTCTTCATATTCTTAGCCACTTGGTTACTCAAATCCATACTTTCGCCCGGTGAAGAGGAAGAATGAGGTGAAGAAATGGGTGAAGAAGGCGAGGGGTCAACCTTAAGATCAACATGGGGTTGACATTGTTCAGGCGAAGGAGAATCTGGTTGAGAATTCATTTGGACATTCGAAACCACGAGGGTCGAAAATAACCAGACTGACAGACCAATGGTTAATCCCGGAAGGGACAACGTCGCCATATAAGGAGCTCCAACATTTCCAAAAGAATGAAACGAATCGGGATTCCCATCTGAGGGGATTCATTGGTTGGTAAACTCAAGAACTGTTTCCATTAATCTCAACCTAAAATTAGCTAAGGAGACGAGCAGGAGTAAAATGTTATCGTGGCCGATAAATTTTAGAAATTAAACACAAAATGAATCAAAAAATAGATAAACTAGGCAAGAGGGTTTACCAAGTATCTGTGAACTGAAATATACACCTTCACAAATAGTTTTACCAAGGAATTAATGTACAACAGCCAATATCCCTGAATGTTGTATTCGGTGTATCACTTTTACAAGGCAGCTGACTCGGTTACCTATGGCGGGTTTGCAACCTAGTGGTGTCTCCCAAAATATATGCGACGGTACGTGGGAGTCCAAGTCCGTAGCAATGTTTTCTGTGTAACCGTTCGATGAGATCACCCCTAATATACTTATCATACATCAATATACTTCCATACGTGGGACATGATATCACCCCCAGATTGTAACGCAGACCGTTAGCAACGGATCCTACGCTTAAAGACGCTGAAACACGTCTTTGGCCTAGACCTCTAAATGTTTTGCGTTAGGTTTCAAATGCTCCTTAGGTTAATTGAGGTTCGTTTTAAAGTTGATATTGATTACATTTTCAATCTCAAAGCTTAAAACGATTGTTACCAGAACACATACAATGCAACTAATATGAAAAATTATTCTTTCAATTTGATGAACGCTATCTTGTTTAGGGAAGAATTTCAAACATTGATGCAACAATCAATAATGTAGAAAATGAAACTTTTCCAAAGTAGACCACTCACACTATCCCAATTCGAAATGAAATATTCAAAGATGTAAACCATGCAACGTATCTATGCAAAAAAATTCTTTTGAAAACTATGCAATTGTAATCTATGCACAATTTCTTTTTTCTTTCGATGAAGGGCTACACTAATTGGGAGAAATTAATTCACACAATCAATGCATAAAGAAAACAAATTCATGGAATGACATTTCACTATTTCTTCAAGTGCATAATCCTAAAGCGAAATGATTTTTTTTCACCAAACGCACTAGAAGTGAATCGAAATGAAACTTTTCATTTTTAAAGCAAAAACAAAAGCAATTTTTTTTTTTTTTTTTTTTTTTTTTAAATGAATTTTTTGTTCACTTTATTTTATTTCACCAAACGCACTAGGAGCGAATTGAAATGGAACTTTTCACTTTTAAAGCAAAAACAAAAGAATATATATATATATATATATATATATATAGCACAATGCAAAATGTAGAATGCAAATTAAAAGTAATTACTCATTTGAGTACTAATGAAACCTCTCAAATGCTTCAAGAGACGAAGATCCAAAAATCAAAGAGAGACCCAAAATCATTTCCTCAAAACAAGACACTCTTCATTTTCACAGGGACCACCACACAAGGAAAAAAATTCAGTCGAAAGCAAGAAAAGTAATCTATGCTTGTTGGCGAAGAGAGACTCAAATGAACAAAAGGTTAACACTTGAAAGTTCTAATTGTGAGAATCAACTGAAAAACAAACTCAATCAAACAAAAATCTTGAAATATATGACAAGATTGGACTCAATAACAAGTCTGGAAATCAACAAAGCATGTAACCATTCAGATGGCCCAAAAACACCTAGAAACCCTAGGACGATAAGGATGCACTTGCTTTGAAAAAGAGAAGACCAAAGATGGCGAACTTGAGCCAAAAATGTCGCTGAACAGAGCAGAATAGGATTTATTCAAACAAAAAAGAAACTCAGAAGGATAAGACACACTGGAAGACAAATAGTAAGAAACCCTAAAAAGGTACACACAAAAATCAGCGCGGCCAAGAGGCTGCAACCTGTGCTGGAAGAGGAAAAGCGCGATTATGTAAATGCATTCAGCATTGATTGATGCTACTATTAGAGCAATAACAACGTCGATCAAGGAGAAAGACAAAAAAATTAAAGGGTTTACTAAAATGGAACCAAGCTTATCACTTCAACGGAGATATGAATGTCTGCAAGTAGTTATAGAAGCCACAAATAAAAGGATATGGACACTCGACAAAAGATCGAAGAAAAATGAAAAAAAATCAATGAGTGAAAACAGGAGACTAAAGGCAATACACCCCAATGGAGTCGCCAATTTGTTATGTAGTAAAATCCTTTTTATGGACAGAGATGATCCCTCTATCCCTAGGATGGGTCTAGTAACAAAGGGAAAAATCTAATGCCTACTTTCCTAGATCGTAAATGGACATGGATCGTATATAGATGACCTACCTAGATCTGATGTTGCTCCTCACTCGAGTCCTTTGATCCTTTTCTCTTCTTAGACAAATCCTTGTTGTTGCCAACGCTTAGTTACCTACACAGGAGATCAAACAACACAAAACATGAAAGCCCAACATGTATTTCACATAAATAATCTATCTAGTTGATCAAGGAATACTAGAAATCAAATCATGCATCATAGACAAGACAGGAAAGTAAGAACCAGTTATATCATATTAATATAAGAGGGGGAGTTACAACTTCTGCCTTGATGTCATAGCTCTCCTTCAATGGGTTTGGATCCAGGCACGTCTCCAAAGCGCTCGTTTCAACTTGGTACGAAAAGGCCAAAGGTCTCAACTCTTCTTCAATGCCTATAGCAACAATTCTCTCTTTGATGTTCTTCTATCTCTGTTCTAACTAGAAGAGGTGTGGGAGGATGTCCATTTTATAGTGAAGGGAGAGGGAACATGGATCCACTTAAGGTGGGGAAATGGTTTATCTCCTTGGGTGGTTCCTCTTTTGTAGGAACAAGAAGCCCAAAGGAAGAAGCTCGGCCCTATCCCCATGAACAAACAACCAACTCTCTACCCATGAAGCTTCTAGATCTCGAAGCTTTGTTTCCATTTTTAAAAACCTTCCAGAAGTGGATTAGTGCAGGTATGATCTCCATTCCAGTGTCGATCGTCGCAGCTCTAGTCTTGAGATGAGGCATCGATGCAAGTGAGACAAACACAAGGCGCGCTGCTCCAAATTAACACGTTTTTAAGGAGCTACTCTGCGAATGATTAACAGAGAGTTTGATTAGTATACTATAAGGGATATAATAGAACATTTTCTTGATGGAAAAGAGACACAGGGGTCACTGTTGAAGGTAGTCTAGGATTCGAGAATAGGGCGTACAAGGACAGTGACAAATTGCTGTGTAAAAATTACACAAGTAGTACAAGGATACTCTCAAATTGAAATATTATCATAAGAAGAGTCGGATTGATAAGTCATCTTCAAGCATCAACATTATGACCAACATTGTCAAATTGAAATATATCAAGGCCTTTACTAACAAGCTCTACCTCTCCACTAGATTATAACATAAATATGGGAGGAATACATATTCACACCAACACAATAGCCTCTCAAGTCACATACCCCATCTGGATGTTCACCAGGTGTGTCCTTACAAAACTACTCTTATCTTGGATTCCCAATCATCAAAAAATATCAGTCCTTTTAAACTACTCTTATCTTAGATACCTTGAATAATCCTCAAAGAATATCGGCCCACGAGAATAATTCCTATATTGGATTCCAAATCCTTAAGAAGTACCAATCTCAGATGCTTATACAATTCTCCATTCTCTCTATCAGTGCCCTCACTAGACTTATGATTGTTAATCTCGTCCTAGTGCATGACACATGGAGAATACAATGTCCTTTATCAATCTCTCTCAATCAGGGAGGTAATATGCATTCCCTCTCAAATAGTGAGTAGATCCTTGCTCCCTCTCAACCAGGGAGACACAACCACAAGCTTCATCTTGTATCATTCATTAACTACTTGTTCTTCTTATGGAGATCTAGTTGTAGCTGCAAGACTCCTTATCTCACATCATCATTTCATACTTGAGCTTCGACCTTCCTGGATGTTATGGAGCCAAATTGTTTCACAACCTATCTTCATGATAGGGTTATTGCCATCAACCAACATTAGTATATTTTGTCACCAAAAGTATCTTGTTAAACCAATCAATGTAGAGATAATTCTAGATCCCTCTATCCATCTGGGAAAGTGAACTTCAACATCGAATCCATCATGACAAATAAACCATTTGCTACCTTTCCTGTATTTACATATTTCTAGCATATATTCTTTGAGGCCATCATCAGTGTTGTCCAATTAATCCATGTGTTCCCAAATAGTTGTACATACATCATGTTATCTCAATTGCTATCCTTCTGACCTATACTTCTTGCAATATGTTGTTCCAATTAGCCAAATCATATATCAAACAAATCACCAATATCAAAGTTACTAAATCATAATATCCTATAGTCATGATGCCAAATTTTGATATTTACTCTCTATGAGTTCAACATCCCTTTGCACGATTTATCTTCATATTGTGTTTCATGCTCTTCAGCCTTCAAACATCAATCAATGTGTTCTTGGAACGAACCAATCAACAAGCTTCAATATTGCATCCATCAGGGTCTTCACAACTCCCTCTGAAGTTATCATTGCTTTCTTACGTTCTTCAAGAGTATCGAATTTTGATTAATATCACCAATCTCATTTATCATGCTTCTATGAATAACCATATGCAAGAGTCTTGTCGTATTCAATTTAATCAAGACATATCAAGCTCATGGTTCCAAGTATATTTTTGCATCCAAATCTTCCTTTAATATTGTTTGGAGATATATGTCTTTCTTTCTAATGAAGAGCCTTTTTCTAAATATATGCATTCATCTTCCTTTTATACAACCATCTAGTTGACTTCCATTTTGAATGAAATGCTTCTTTAACTTTATTGGAAGATGAGATTCATTTCTTAAGATGAGATTTGTTTCAATTATACCTTCATGTTGCAACTCGACTATCTTCATACCTTCAAGCTTCTTTGGTGCTTGCTTCCATAGTCTTCAAGTGGAATATATTGTTGTCATGTCACTATGATTTTTCCATATACCGAGGAACCTTCTTATAATGATGGTTTTGTTACATTATGGGATCCTTTGTGACCCTTTCCTGCTAGAACACTGTTTCTATAACATGATGCCAAAAGTAGCTGCATGAACTGTGGACTAATAGATGGACCAAATCCTTATATCCTTACTTTTCTAGATGAATCCTACAAGTGAGATGCAATTGAATGTGTAGACTCTAATCCTCCAATGTTATATGCTTCTTTCCATGACTCCATAATTTGAAAAATCCATTTTCTAACAAAAGAGGAAAACAAACTGATAGTAAATGTAGTAGTAGTGGAGTTCTTCAATAATAAATATATTTATGATATTCATTCGTCGGCTTATTTTTAGGTTCTTGATTTTCTTCGCAATGTGAGCTTCACTCCTTTCCTTCCTCTTATTGTTCTCCCTGTTTTGAGGATCCTTGGGACAACTTCTTTTAAAGTGTTTGTATTCATTGCATCCAAAACACTGTACTTTGGACATATCTTATCTTCTACATGGTTGATTTTTTATTATTATTGTTGCACTTTCAAAGAGTTTCAAACCTTCCAAAATTTCCATTCTTATTCTTCGATCTAACAACAAAAGCTCGAGACTTTTTAGTGGGTTCGGTGTCATATTTGGCCTTCATTCTTGTTTCTTCTATAATACACAAAGCCCACAACTCATAGAATTTTGGAGTGTCCTTTCTTGAATATATTCTTGTCAAAAAATTACTCTATTCTGTAGGTAAAGAATTAAGTACACAAGTAGTTAATTCATAATCGGAAATAACTTCTCAAAATCCTTATAATTGATCCTTCAATTATGAGATCTTTATAAGATATGAGGCAAAGTCTTCATCTTTTGATAACCTTTATTTGTAAAGTCGATTTCTCAAAGATATTTTCTGACTTGTGTTATTAACTACTAATTATTTTACCAACTTGTCGTAGATTGCTTTAGATGTGCCAAATCTGCAACAAAGGGAATGAGATGAACCTTGATGGAATCAATAAGAATTATTTGAGCCCTAACTTCACCTTTAGTGTACTTGGCCAATTCTTGAGTCTTATCCTTATATGATTATGTGGCATTTCCTATAACGTGATCCATGACTTCATTTTCTATAAGCACCAAATCAATCCTCTTCTTCGATGCCTGAAAAGTTTGATTACCTGCTGATTTTGTTACCTTCCTTGCAAAATGAAGTCATTTGATTTGAATATTGAGACATATAGAATAGTATATTAATTTTTTAAAGATTGAATAACTTGGTGATAATGTCTTCTTTATGCTTTCAAAAATCTTGACAATCCCAAAAAAATTTCAAAGATGTCCTTGAATGATGACTCCTATGATCATTAGTACAATAATGCCTTCAAAATTCTTCAAATCTGACTCATGATGCTTCCAAAAGTGTAGATGATATTTCCAAGAATCTCGATGCTTTTTAAGTGATGACTTCTATAGAGATGTATTCCAAAAGAGTTCTGATCAAATAGCTTCCAAGAGAGAGAGATTAATAAAATGATGATCTTCTTCGAAAACATGACGAGTAACCAAGAGCCTTCAATGAGATAGAGAGATGAATAACTGATGTAGTAGTTGGATAAATGTCTTCTACTTATGCCAACAAGAGTGATATTAGAACTGCCTTCTCCTCACCTTGGCTTTGATACCATATTGAGAAATCACTAGGGAAACCAATTAGGTTATATTTCTCTTACTTGATAATTGTTTGTGAATGTATGTTAGGTTCTTATTACTTTTATTATATTAACTTTCATCAAATAATTACTAAAACATAAAAATTAAGATCGCAAGAAGATAATGAACACGAGATATAGGCTCCAATCAAGGGAAAAACCCGACAAGGGGGAAAACCCAATTGAATATTCTCTTCTTATAGAATCAGATCAAAGTGAGAAATCCAAGACCAAGACCTACCACAAGACCCAAGTCATCCCTCCTTCAATCCTTCTTCAATAAAGTCAAATGAAACTAAGTCAACGATAGTAAAACCTCTTCAAACATTGGTCAAACTCTAATTTTTTGACATGTAGTAACTTTTGAAATTTTCGACCCCTACAACAGACTTGTACCTTCGTACGTGTGGTAGAAACTAGGGTATAAAATTCGCTCCTATGGAAAAATTCTTCCTTCTTTGACCCTCGATCTCTCTCTCTCTCTCTCTTGACTTTTGCTCTTTTCCTTAACTTCTTCGTTGGGTTTTTATCTCTTCTTGGCACAAAAATCAAACTTGCTTGATGGTGATCTAAATTAGGACGAGTCGCATTATATTTATACACATCCAAGAGGTCAAATGGGACTCTTTGAGGGGCGACTTGTCTAGGTAGGGACGACTTGGTCTTATGAGGTCAAAATTGACAATTTTGACTTAAAATAAAATTAATTTTCTTGCTTCTTTCAAAATTCCAAATGGGACTTGACTCAAGTATACGAGTTTAAGTAATGACAAATATTCTTTTAACTTAATAAACCCTAGAAGCATGAAGAACATGCTTGATCTAAATAACAATTTGACTTGAGAATGAAACCCATGCTTAAAAATAAAAATTATTTTTCTTCTTTTGCTTTTTAATGAAATCTACAATGACACAAGTGTAATAATAATAATGATGACTGAACTTAGTTACATTTTCCAATACAAACAAATAGAAGTCATGAGCTCTCAAAATTAGATCAAAGTGAGAAATCCAAGACCCAAAATCCAAGACCATGACCTACCACAAGACCCAAGTCATCCCTCCTTCAATCCTTCTTCATTCAAGTCAAATGCAACTAAGTCAATGATGGTAAAACCTCTTCAAACCTTGGACAAACTCTGATTTTAAGACATGTAGTAACTTTTCAAATTTTCGACCCCTGCAGCAAACTTGTACGTTCATACGTGTGGTAGAAACTAGGGTAAAAAATTCACTCGTGTGGCAAAATTCTTCCTTCTTTGACCATCTCTCTCTCTCTCTCTCTCTCTCTCTCTCTCTCTCGACTTTTGCTCTTTTCCTTGACTTCTTCGTTGATTTTCTCTCTCTTTTTGGCACTAAAATCAAACTTGCTTGATGATGATCCAAATGAGGACGAGTTGCACTATATTTATACATGTATCCAAGAGGTCGAATGGGCCTCTTCGAGGGGCGACTTGTCCAGGCAGGACCGACTTGGTCTTATGAGGAGAAAATTGACAATTTTGACTTAAATAAAATTATTTTTCTTGCTTCTTTAAAAATTTGAATTGGGACTTGACTCAAGTACACTAGTTTAACTAATGACAAATATTCTTTTAACTTAATAAACCCTAGAAGCATGAAGAACATGCTTGACCTAAATAACAATTTGACTTGAGAATGAAACCCATGCTTAAAAAATAAAAATTAATTTTCTTTTTTTTCTTTTTAATGAAATATATAATGACACAAGTGTAATAATAATTATGATGACCAAACCTAGTTACATTTTCCAACACGAACAAATAGAATTCATGTGCTCTCTCTTGCTCAACGGTTTCACTTTGTGCTGCCAAATGCTCCTTTCAAGACAAGCATTTATAGTCTCAAAAAATCGTTTTATTGAAATTCCACGTGTGAAAGAACCTACAGTACAAAAGGAGCTACAAAAGTGTAAAAGAAATATATGAATTGTTGCAAAAGAGTTTTTTTTTTTTTTCAATAAAGAGATTCGTTGTTGTTGGAGACCATTACCAGGTTATTGTACACTAGTGTCAAAAAAATGCATTGTGCGGAGTAGCCTAAAAGGATCATAGTGTCAAAGGATTGTGCGAGTGATTTCATCATTGGAGGAAGTAGAGGGGTTCTGGTTGAATATCCGATTAATGACCATCTCTAGCATGGATTTGAAGAATATGCTATGATTTTTTTTTGTGCGTGCACAGTGCATAGTGAGAAATTCAATGTCTCTTGCCAAGGTTGTTTGGTATATGCTCCATGACATCGCATCTACGTTGAATTATATGATTGGTTTAACTTTGGTATATGTTGCGTTTACATTTTTTTTAGGGTCGTTATATTCATATGTGTTGAATCATTCATATATGCATTGGTTACATGGTTCTTCATATATTATATGCGTTGGTTTTACTTCTTCATATACACCATTCATTTATGCATTGGCATATGAGTTGGATTGTATATACAAAGTATATGTTATATGAGTGTTGCTTTATATTAAAGCAGTTGTTCGAGATAGAGAGCCTGAAGCCAAATACCAACATCAATTTTTTTGGGTTATTTTGATTAAGTTTTAAAGAAATTATATGATGGGTCTTTGTTGTTTATAGATGGATTTTTTATCAAAGACTATTGCTACGATTAATTTGACTATTCAGGGCCCAACTCAGAATTTTGCAGAGATGCATCCTCTCATCTCAATAAGTGGAGTAGTTCTCGTTGGCAAAGAGAACTACCGTGAATTGTATAGAAAGATAAGCATACCCTCATTTTCAATGAATTATGGAAAGGTGTATGTGAAGGAGAAGGTGAAAATCCGTCAACAAGGCCCACATATGACAAAGAGCCCACCTTATGGGAGAATAAGAACAATAAGGCCTATGCCTTGATTGTTGCATCAATAAATGAAGAAGTGAGTCATCACATTGCACCAATTATCAATGTATTTAATGCTTTAAATAAGTTGAAAGACTTATATGACCCACACTCAGAGCTTGAAGTAGTTCAGCTAATGATCAAACTCTTCAATCTAGAATTGAAAGATGATGATCCCCTTTCCCTAGCCTATGAAATCAAAGATATTATGCATGTTGTATAAGCCACTCCCATCATAATCTCATCAAGGAAATCTATCTCACATATTCTCCCTATATTGAATCATTAAAAGCTAGTGGCCAACTTAAAGAAATTACTTTTAACACTCTTGTTGAGAATTTTTCAAAAAGAGAGAAAGATATTGGGAAGAGGAAGACAATTTCTTAGTCTTTTGAAGAAGTTGTGTGCCTTGCATAGAAAGAGAATACTCGGGCACAAGATTCTTCTAGAGGAAGAGTTACCAGAAGAGGACGTGGAAAGAAGAATAACAGAGGCAAGGGGGGGAACATTACCTAGGAGGAAGACCTAATATTCATTATATACGCTACAACATAAATGGACATGATGCATCCACATGCAAACTATCTTGGGACAAAATCAAGCAAGAAATAAATGAAGAGAAAGGTAAAACATGAGGTTCATGGAAAGATAAAGCACTTGAATCTACTCATTATATTGTGGCACATTACAATATTGGAGTAACTGAAGACTTGTTTAATACTTCATTTGCTTCGTGGAAAGATGCATGGTTGCTTGACATAGGTAAAACCTCACACATGACCTTTAAAAAATATTTCTTTGAAGATTTAAGTGACAATGTAGATGGAGCAGTATACTTTGCAAACAAGTCAAAACTCAAGCCATTCATAATTGGCACCATTAGTCTCAAATTGCCTGGACTCCTTGACTTTATTTTGCATGATGTTCTCTACCTCCCATATTTTCACAAAAAGTTATTGTCCTTAGTTCACATCCACCAACAAGGACACTCCATTCACATGTTTTATGACAAATTTGAAGTGAGAAAAGCATTAGACAAGACACTTTTCATGTCGGGAATAAAAGAAGAAATATTCTTGAAGGTACAAGGAATGCCTTCTCAAACTATGCATACAATTCTCAATATAATGAGGGTACATTTCCATCTAATCTCTTATGGCATGCTATATTTAGACATATTAACTATGAGAGTCTTTGTTTATTAAATAGAAATGGTGTTACTGGTTTTCCAAGCATTCCTAAGAAACTGAAGCAATGTCATGCCTGTATCTAAGGAAAACATAACAAAAAATAATTTAATGGTTATTTTCCAAAGCATGTATAAATCTTAAAATTATTCATTTTGACTTATGTGGCCCTATGCATGTTCGTTTTGCAAATGGAAATAAATATATGTTGAATTTTATTGATGACTACACCAAAGTGTGTTGGGTATATCTATTGAAGAATAAATATGAAGCTTTTGAATCTTTCAAAAGCTTTAATGCATGGATTCAAAATGATACACAATCTCATATTGGATATATTCATACTTGTAATGGAAAAGAATATACTTCAAATGAATTTGAAAACTATGGTAATGGAAAAAAATATACTCCAAATGAATTTGAAAACTATCTTTGTCAACATGGGATTCAACATCAAACAAGAATGCCTTATAATCATCAACATAATAGTGTAGCTGGAAAAATGGATAGGATAATCTTAAATATGGTTCCTTCAATGATGTTTTTCAAAAATGTTAAGCTCATGTTTTGGGATGATTCGATTCTATGTGCAGTGTATATTAAAAAAATATGTCCATCTCGTGCTCTTAAAAACAAGGCTCCTTATGAAATGTGGTATGGCCACATTCCTTTGGTAAGGCACCTCAGGGTTTTTTGTTACACTTTTTATGCCTTCATTCCTAAACAACATAGAAACAAAAAGTGTGCAAGGAGTCAAAAGAGTATCTTCTTTGGATACTTGGATACCTCCAAAGCATGTCGTCTCTATGATGAAGCAAATAAGAAGTTTATACTATCTATAGATGTGATTTTTTTTTATCTCCCAAGACTGAAAATGTTGTTGAGCGACAACTTTATTGCTTGGAAAAATTTAGGCATGAAAAATATTTTCATGAATTTGATAATGAGATTCGACATCTTGAAGAGGGGATCCCTATCTTGGATCAATATGAGGAAGCTCCTTCTAAAGCACTCTCTCCCCCTCGCAAAGTTTCATCCACCTCTTTAGATAAAAAAAAGACACTTTGGGTGATGTGATTAAGAGAATCAGAAGGCTAAATCTAGATTCAACCCCATCTCAATCAACAAAACAACGTAGGACATCTAAAAAATGTCCTCCTAAATGGCTTACTAAGACACCTTCCCAATGGGGTTGTAAAGACAAGAATGAGAAATTCTATTAGACAAGATGGGGGTGATTTAGATGATTCTAATTTAGCTGTTGATATGGATGTTTCTTATTATTGTGAATTAAGTTTTTCTACTAATTTTGAAACATCTTCCTTTAAATAAGTTGTTTATCATGACGAATTGAAAGAAACAATGCAAAAAAAATATGATGTTCTTATAAAGAATGAAACTTGGAAGTTGGTGGACCCTCCTTTTGGAACTAAACTGATTGGTTGCAACTAGGTCTTCAAGAACAAGTATAAATTATATGGCTCACTTGACAAGCACAAATCAAGGCTCATGGAAAAGGATTTGCATAGAAAAACAGGTCGATTATGAGGAGACGTTTTCTCCCACAATAAAATGGGCTACCATCCATACTCTCTTTGCCTTGGTAGTTCAAAATTGATGGAAAGTCCATTAAAAGGATGTAAAAACTAATTTCTTGAATAGAGATCTCAAAGAAAATGTTTTTGTGTCTGAACCAAAAGGATCTCTTGTGACAAGACAAGAGCACAATGTATGTAAGCTTATCAAATCCTTGTAAAACTTAAAACAAGCACCACGAGCCTGGTATGAAGAATTAATTGAGCATCTTCTGAAACTAAATTTAAACACTTTGATCTTGATGATGCAACTTTATTTATCAATAAAGTTAAAAAATTGATTATTTATCCTATTGTCCATGTAGATGATCTACTAATGACAGGGAACAATGAAAACTACATGGCATCCATAAAGAAAGAATTGAGGAAAGGATTTGAGATGACAAATTTGGGATATGTTCACAAACCAAAATGAAAAATTTTCATTCCTCTCTCAAAGGAAGTACATTGGAGATTTGTTAGATCTAAGACTTTTGTGATCCATCAATTTAGATAAATACCTTTCGGATTAATCACATAATTATGAATTGGTCAACGTTTCAAACAATCTAATGTGATTCATCCTCAAGACAAGATGAACAAAATCTTAATCTAAACTCAAAATAAATAGTAAGGATGCATCAAACCCGGATATAACCTTTAAAAATTAGTTGTTATTTAGTTGGTTCATTAATAAGTTAGTTAATTGGTTATTAGAAATTATATTAAAAAAATTTATTTTATTTTTATTTTATTTTAAGGGTAAATATTTTAATTATTAAAAAAATTAAATTTAAAATATAGAGATAGAGAATAATTTTCTCGATTAATACTTGGTTCTGCAAATTTTGCGATGAATTTTCTCTATTAATACCTGGGTCTGCGGTGAATTTTCTCGATTAATACTTGGGTCTTCGGTGAATTCTGTGGTGAAAATTCTGCGGTGAATTATGCTGTGAAAATTTTCTACATTAATACTTGGGTCTGCGGTGAATTTTCTCCATTAATACTTGGGTCAGCGGTGAAATTCTGCAGTGAATTTTCTTGATTAAAGATCAGTTGTCCGGTTTGCTGATATTTAGGTGCACACATTCCTTATCTTTTTTCTAATACATATTTGCTCATATATTCTCAAGTATGAATAATTCACCATAGCTACCAAAGATTACCAAAGGTAGACCTAGCACAATTACTCTACAAAGCCTTTATGAGTATATAGAGTCTTTAGAGAAACGTAGAGAAGAAAGAGAAGTCAAGCTACAAACCCAGTTAGAAGCCATGCTAGAAAACAAATTCACATCTCTTGAAGACAAGATCCAAAAACAAATAGAAAATAAAATAGAACTATTGAAGAATAAAATGGAGTCAATGGAGACTAGGTTGCAGGTCATAGAAAAACAAAACCACAAACATCCCAGCAAGGAGATGTTGATAATATAGACAGTCTTAAAATGAAGGACATGATTAAAGAACTAGAAGAAAAATTTAACAACAGTCTCACCCTAAATAGTGGGGCAGGTAAATTAGATATCAAACCAATTAAAGATGAAATGAAAAAATTGATCGAATTAGACCATGAGCGTAACAAAAGGGCCTTGAACCTTATAATATTCGGTTTGAAAGAGGAGGTAGATGAGGATAATTCAGCCATAGCCCAGACATAATTACATAATAGATTACAAATTGAAACCACGTGTCTCACAGAAGCAACAAGGTTAGGGAAATTAACTGAGAATAAAGGAAGGCTGATCCGAATAAATGTGAGCTCTACTGACCATAAATATGACATACTTAGTAAAAACTCAAGTCTAAAAGGAACGAGAATATTTATAAACAAAGATCTCATTCCAGAAGATCAAGCAGAATTAAGAAAGGAGGTTCAAAAGGTAAAAGAAGCTAGGAAGGAAGGAAAATGGGCAATAATTAGAAATAGAAAAGTCGTTATTCGAGATAGAAACCAAAAAGATAGTAATAAATAGCAATTCAACATGCTCTGAATTCTTTCTTGGAACTGTCGAGGCTTTCCATGGAACAAAGGCCCAAACTAAGTTGGATCTCAAATGACGTTGATATTATATTTCTTGTTGAAACTTGGGAACATGAAGAATCTAAGGTCCCTAACATAGATGGCTTTGCACTATGGTCTACCTGGAACAAGCGATCCTCCCATAGAGGCATTGGGGGCATAGCTTGCTACATTAAGAAGAGCATCTCCCCCCATGCTAGGATTTATAAAAATGACCCTTACAACCAATATAGTTGGATTGAGATTACTAACATTAATGATAAAAAGACATACATAGCAATCTGTTATTCTTCCCCCATTAATTCTAACTTCTATAAGAAAAATAATCTAGATAAAAATAGTCCTTACAATGGTTTAGAGAATGATATTTCTAGCCTAAGGAATGAAGGTAATATCCTTTTAGTGGGTGACTTTAATGCTCGAACTTCAAGCAACCAAGCTATTCTTCTAAGCAATCATTCCAACCCCAATCCTCTTTGGTTAGACGAAGACCTTACTCTGGGTAGCCGGTACAAAAGGAGCTCTGAAGACCTCGGAGATAATTTGTTTGGGTCGGAGTTAGTCTAGCTCTGTAGTGCTCAAGATCTCATAATTTGCAACGGTCTAAAGAAGTGGCCCAATTCTAGCCAGACGACTTGCATCCATGGGCTTGGCAGCAGCGTGGTAGACTATGTTATTTTTGATCTCCCTTTATACAACGAAATAATAAGTTTTGACATCTTAGACGACCACGAGCCTGACTCTGATCATAGGCCTTTACTCATAACTCTCAATTTTGTGATGCATAGAGATCCCATAGAAGATAATCCTTATAGTCAAAAGAACTTAATCTTTGATAGAAATAAAAATGATTTGTTTCTAAATGAATTAAAAACTAATTTGCTTTATTTATCTAGTATAGAAAACCTAAATGACCTTTATCATAATTTTACTACAACCCTCTCATATTCTATTAACAAGTTCTCAATTGAAGTCTCAAGTAATAAAGAAATAGCAAAATCAACCCATGGTATGACAAAGATTGTAAAAGTGCGAGGAGAGCAATTAAGGAAGTTGTTGATGAATCTCTCAAAATTGACAAGATAAAAACCTACAAAGCCCTAACTAAAAGGAAAAAAAGGCAATATATTCGTAAAAGACAAGAGAATCTCTTAACCTCTCTAAGGTGGCTCCTAAGAAATTCTGGAGGCAGATTCTAACTAGGAAAACTAAAGATAATAATAAAATTGCTTTACACGACTGGAATTCCCATCTTAAAAAGCTTTATGAATCTCCAAATGCCAGGTATTTTGAAACCCTACTCACAACGAAAGAAGTTTTCTCATTAGAAGACATTGATTTTGGGGTTAATCGCTTGCAAAATGGGAAAGCTAAAGACATTAAAGGTTACTAGGCGAAAATCTTAAAAATTGGAGGTCCTGTCCTCATCCCCCACATCCACAAGCTTTTCAACCAAGCAGTCAAGCAAGGGTTCCCTAAACCTTGGACTCAGAGCCTCATTATCCCTATTTTTAAAAGTGGGGATATAAATAACCCCTCTAATTATCGGACAATTATGATCAACCCTCTCTTAGCCAAGTTATATGGTATTATTTCGGAAAATAAGTTGAGCATTTGGCTTGAAAGTGAAGGTAAGCGGGCTAAAGGCCAAGCAGGTTTTAGCTGAAGGCAGCACTCAACAACAGACCACCTCGTTATGCTTAGGATCATTATGGAGGAATGCCGCAATGATAAATCCAATCTCTTCTGTTGCTTTGTGGACTTGTTGTGACCAGCAACAACCACCCTTTTTATTTAGTATTAGTAATAATACTAAATAAAATGGGGACCCTTAGTTAAAAAAATCCAAAAAAAATCAATTAGGATTTGTTTTCCTTTTCAAATAAAACTTTATATCACAAACTTAGAGAAATCCCTTAGAAAAACCTTTAGAAACACTTAAGTTTATGATAGATTACAAAAAAGTTTTCTTTAAACGAAATAGCGCATCCATCGCAAAATGGTAGATATCTTTTGTAAAACTGAAATTGCGATTTTGCAATATTGCGATAACATATTGGTCGCAGATCGCATAGCGCAGAAAAAGGAAATGTTAAACGAATACTTTTGCGCTATTTACTATTTTGCGCTTTTGCGCTATTTGCGATTTGCGCTATTTTAGATATTTACGATATGCGCTTTTGCACTATTTGCAATTAGCGATGGTTACGTTTTGCGCTTTTGCGATATTACGCAGATTGTAGATCGCAATGTCGGAGATTCATAAAAGCGCGTTGTTCAAAGAAAATCTCCCATAAATCAATATCTATTTCGCACTTTAATGATTGGATTAAATGAATGGATTGTCAATTAATGGTAAATGAGATTTTGTTTTGATTGAAAGTCGTTTCGCGTTATAATAATATATTTCATCCGCCTTTGCATTTAAAACTATCTCATCACCTTTCTTATACCATTACTCTCATTTAACTCGTAAAACGCAGGCACGAAGGAGCAAACGTCTATACAAAGCGTTCACAGAACATTATGGGTAAGAAAGAGAAGAGCTCGAATTCTGAAAACAGAGAAATGGCTTCACTGTATGCAGACACCGCTTGCAATAAGGATGCCGGTATAACCACATGGGAAGGAATGTATAATTTGCTGGAAGAAGAAAATCCTGTGGTGTTGAAAGTTGCGGCTACAGCAGGTTTCAGTAATACGCCTGAGGCAAATCTTAAAGAACTGGCTTGCTCATTTCTGCATAGGATAGCGGCAAGGCCGAGGATTCTCCCGTATACGGACATGGTGAAATGGGTGCTGGACAACACCGATATTTCAGACAGGCAATTTAGAACTCCATCTCAAGAGCTAATCGGGTCATTCACCACGGAAGATGTGAGGCTGATGTATAAGTTTCCAGAACCTCAGGCGACTTATAATAAGCAATTCATGGAAGATTTTGCCAGAGAACATGCGAATTTGTCAGAATGCACACAGGAGTGGACCAAAAGAGATGAACCGTTGAAGAAAAACAAACACGGTATGTACAGTACTGGTTCACTTACCTCTCCTTATTGTTTTGTTGCTGCCATGTTATGCAAGCTTTTTGGAAAGCCTGACATAAATATGATCTTGCCTGAATGGCTCCCTTTGTTGAATGCTGCCGTTAATTCTACAATTGTAGACTGGGCCAAAATCTTATCTGATAATTTGACCACTGTTATTTTTCACTACCGGTCTAAACGAAATGTTTCTCAGCGGATTTATCCGCCTTTTTATTTATCTGCCTATGTCATGGACGCTATCTGTTTTGTTCTAAATTCCCTTTGATGGGTTGGCAATGGACAATCCACGATCCTTTGCCTATTCATGTGTACCACAAGGAACTGTGGGAATCTAAGTTTGTCCCCCATTTTTACAAAATTTGCCATGGTATAATGCTGCCATTGTACAGAACATTGCACATTAAGGATGCCCCAAGGTTATCTCCAAAAACAAAGGTCAATATTCTCCCCGTCGCGAGATGGTTCGGAGAAGAATTGTTCACTTATGTTAGGGTTTTTGGAAGCTCTGCTTCCCCCCATGTTTTACCCCTATATATTCCGGATAGACTTGTTGCTCGAGAGATTGCTTATCAGACCTGTGGCCAAGGAGGTTTAACAAAGGAATTAAAAGAGAAGAAGAAAGACATTTGGCCACAATTTCCCGTAAACTGTGGAACATTTTCACTGTTTGATGTTGGTCACGCATTCAAAGAAGTAAGCAACATTACATGCTTACAACTGTTCAAATTTTTGAGAAGGTTATTTGACCCAAATAATATTGTTAAGAATTTTACCAATGTAATCAAAGTAAGGGAATTTTCCGGGGAACAGGATCTTTTTGATGATATGTTCCAAACAAAAAGTTCATTTAAAGAAGTTTTGAATTCAGCTCAAATGCAGTTATCTCCAGAGGAATTCCAGGAATTTAAACTTTACAGAGAGAGAAGACTAACTGTTATTCCTTTGGAAAATCTACGCTTGGAACCCGCAAGGGAGCAAACTCCTAGTGTTAGTCTTAACGACAGTTCGAGTACAGATAAATCTAAGTCAAAATATAAAAGAGAGACTTCTGAACATTCCAATAAGTCTAATGAAAAGGAAGATAAAATTGAAGAATCAGTGAAAGATTCTGCGCAATCGAAAGAACTTCCTCAACACCAAATTTTGACTTCTCAACAGACAAATCCTCCTCCTACCAATGTACAGCAACAATCAGTCACCATTGAATTAGACAAAGAATGGGAAAGCTTTAATCAATTGATTAATGTAGAAGGACAGAATGTACAGACCCCTGTACAAACAACCAAAGTTTTGAGCACAAGAATCAATAGCAAAGTCACAGTAACGGAGCACACGCCTATCACACCCTCCTCTGAAATTGTACTTAATGTAGAGGACATTCCTCCTCTAGATGTATTCTACAGCCCAAAATACAAAGCAGTAGTGAAGAAACAGAGAAAAAAGAGAAAGTTAGAAGGTGCAATTGCTACTGAAGCAGAACAACTAGATGTCTTGTGGAAGGATCCTGCCACAGAGCCCACTGATAATCTTGCTAAGTTATCTCAAATAACAGGGGCTTATGCTTCTGCCACTATTGACAAGGCATTTGAGATACAACTCTTATTAAATGAAAAAAGAAGAACAAATAAAAGTTCTACAACAACAATTGCAACAGGTACAGGCCAATAATGAAGCACAATTGAAACTTGAAGAGTTACAACAACAACTTCAAGAAATGAAAATAGGACATCAAAAAAGTTTGGCTGATAAAGAAAAACAAATACAGATTATCCAAGATCAGCACAAAGATGATCCTAAGCTTCCTGAGTTTATTTCAGAAACTATCTCTTTAAACAATCAACTACTGCAACAAGAAGAAGTGTTATGCCAAAAGATCTTGCAATGAAATTCTTTTTGCCAAGAGAGTGATAAAATCACAAATCATGTCGTAGATTTACGAAATGATTATGATTTAATTAATGAAAAGATCAATGATTATTTGGTATGGCAGAAAACCAAAGAAGGAAGAAAAGCTAGTGCACCAATTATTAATGAAAACCATAAAGAAATACTTTTCAATAACTGGGATGCACAAATCAAAAGGGCAGAGAAGGTAGCAGAGGAGGCGGCTACAACAACAAACAGTCTTACTGATTATGTAAATGATAATTTGCACAAAGCTAATTTGATTTCAGAAACTGTTCCGGGATATCTCCCACAGGTGAATCAATTGCAAACAGAATGGAGGCAAAAGGCAGAAGAAAGAGCAAAATCAATCCAAGGGCTGACAAGATTAAACTGGGACTCTTACTGGACATACTTAGTGAAACCACACAGTCAGCACAGTGCGCTTAATTGTATCATCAATTCTACTGAGAAGATTGTGCCTACACTTGCCGACTCTGTCTTTTCAGGACAGTTGAATTCTGAAGTCGGTCAACCACATCTTCTCAAAACTATGTTAGATGCCTGCAAGTTTAAAGATCAAGTTCATAAGTAGTTAGTTAATAGTCTTTATTTTTAGATTTAGTTTTAATTTTACTGTATTTTTTCCTAGGAAAAAGACGGTCATTTAAACCGAATCCTTATTTTTTGTAATAAGTTATTTTTAGATTTAGCTAGTAGTATTTAGACCCTTCTCATGCATTTAGAGAAGGGTCCTGAATTATAATATTTTTTGAACTTGGAGATTACATTTTTGTACTCCATTTCCTCTTATATTTTTTAAAGGATCACATCTGGTGATTTTATGCAGAATTATCTTTAAAGTGTTGCATTTCTGTACCATGGATTTGATTTTGCATCGGAATTACTGGATTAGAGTATCAGATTTCATTTGAAATCTTTCAAGATGGATAAGGTATTTTTATCTATTCACTTTTGATTTCTTTTGTCATATGATATTCGCTTTAAAATTTTCTATCATTTATATATATTTGTTTTCATAACGTTTCTTTATATATCATTTTTTATTATATTAGAAATATTCACCTCTCATAAATGTATGTAAACTGATATACAATGATGAATACAATATGCTAATATAACTCTGTTTAAAATCCTAAACAAAGTTATCTTTATTTGCCGCTGCACATTTCAATTAAACTTTAATACATTTTTATGGTTATTGTTAAATTGGAATAATTTTAAGTTGTATTCACACATATCATACCCGGGTTAGTCTTAGAATTTCCTTATCAGTATTAAACTAGATTAGATAGTTTTATTTCAGTCGTTTAGTTCCATATTTCATCCATCCAAATCAACCCATTATCAACCCATTAACCATAAGGAAACTAGTCCTTTCAATCCAATCGGAGCCACCATACCAAACGGATAAGGAGTTGTTCTAAGGTCCCGACCGGGTGGTTTTCCCCAATGTTGAAGCAGATATATTATATGCCTCAACATTTTTGGCACTAGAAGGAGGGCCTGAGCTATGAATGGCAAGTAAATCTTTATCCAAGGGCCATTCTGAGAGCAAAACACCCTCATTAACTTCTTCAATTTCTTTTGAATTACAAAATCCTAGAGAAGGAATTGAGAAGAATATTCAAACACCCACTACCAAAATCTCAAAACAATCAGACAATCAAACTCCTGAGTCTCCTGAAGTACAAGATTTAATCCATAAATTGAAAGGATTCTCATTGTCTCTAGATGAGTCTAAAATATCTGAAGGTAGTGTAAGCTCAAAATTTGTTTCTTCAAAACCTCTTACTAGGCTACAAAGTGAAAAACTTGGTATTCCTCCGAAATAATTCCCTTTACCTAGTAGAGTCAAGACAAGAAGAACTCAATCGGAATCATAAAGTGATATAAGTTCTTCATCTCATATTCAATCACTTGTTTCCCAAACCCCAACTCAACAAAGTGCAGTTGTTTTCACATCATCTGTTCAATCATCATCAATCTCAGCATCATCTATTCCAACAACTTCTGTTCCAACACCACCAATCTCTACTAATCCTTCAACAGTTGTTACAATAATGGCACAGAGACCATGGGCTAGTCCAGGGGCTATCAACATGCCTGCACCTTTACATGATTTACCTGAAAATCCTGGAAAATGGCTTCCAAAGTTCTGTCCAGAGCTTAACATTCAAGCTGAAGAACACATCAATAACTTTATGCTGGCTATAAATTTGAATGGATTCGAAGAAGAAGATGTTGTAGTCAGACTATTCCCTTATACTCTTCAAGGGGTAGTAGGATCCTGGTACTTTTCATTACCTTCAAGATCCATAACAAGTTGGGCCATTTTTGCAGATCATTTTTTAACCAAATTTGGAGATGACAGATCAATAGCTACTTTAATCAATGATCTCTCAAATTTGAAAGCAGAACCCAAGGAACCCATTAAAGATTTCAACGTTAGGTTCAACAAACTCTTGAACAAAATCCACACAGATTCAAGGCCTAGTGAAAAAGTCAGAAGTGAATGGTACATAACTGCCTTACCCTCAAACATAGCAATTTTTGTAGATAGAGCTACAAAACCTACATTAGATGAGAATATGAAAGAGGCTATTGCAGTAGAAAAACGAATTATTTCTTTACAAAAGAAAAATGCTATCGAGGAAAGGAAATCCAAGAAAGTCAGCTTCAAAGATGATTCAAAGAAAAAGGCCAAAGACCCATATGACATGGAAGGTTTACAGAAAGTTCTTAAAACCATGTCAAATGAAATGGTTGAAATAAAAAAACAAGTAGCTGAAACTTCTACCAAAAAACCATTCTGAAATTTCAGAAGAAACCAAGTTGAATCTAAACCTCCCAATGCAATCTCTAATGCAGAATCAGAAGAGGAAGAAGAAGAAGATACTCCTCCAGTATCAGAAGAAGAAGATGAGAATGAAGAAATAGCTGAATTGCATGGAATGTGGGATTTTATTCTCCCTAATTCTGATAGTGAGGTAGAACAAGAAGCTATGCCTGTGAGTACTAGGAGTAAATCTACATCGGAGCCTGTACAAACAGTTCCTAAAGAGAAAATTACAACTCCAAGTACCAAAGACAAGTCCCCTGCAAAGAAAGCTTCTCCATTACCTACTCAAAATCAGCCATCCTCTTCTAATCCTCCTACATCAACAACAAAGACTTTAGTGGTGTCAGATCCTATGGAGTATAACATTGTTGAAGACATGAAAAATATCAAAGCCAACATTTCCTTACATGAACTCAGCAAACTAAAACACCAACAGAAGTTGCTATTAAAAGAATTAAATGCTACACCAATTGCTCCTTTACCAAGTGGTGTAGTTGCAAAAGCAGCTAAAGAAGCTGGTAAGCCACCAGATAGGGTAGATGCTACTGATACCGTGCTCATTGGAGAAAATTCAAATTCTCAGACTCCTCCTTTTCTTTTAACTTATGAGATGTACAATAAAAATCTGCATAATTGTTTAATTGATTCTGGAGCTTCCTCTAATATAATGCCTACTTCTGTATGTGCCAAATTGAATATTGAACCACAGAAATCGGCAATTCATATTGTTCAATTGGATCGCTCTAAAGTTCAAGTTGTAGGAGAAATCAATTCAGTTACTATCATATTAGCTTCCGATCCTAGGATTGTCCAAAGAATTGATATTTTGATTGCGGATATTCCTGAATTCTATGGATTAATCTTAAGCAGGGACTGGTCTGCGAAACTTAATGGTTATATCTCAACTGATTATTCACATATGTGGCTTCCCTACAAAGGGAAACCAAATCAAATCAAAGTTGAACGAGAAAAACATATGACATACACTGTCACTGAATTTGAACAACCTAATGAGCCTGTGGCATTCAACAACAATATTCTTGGGGGTTATTCTGCTGAGTCATTTCTTGGAAACTTCAAAGCACCTCAATCACCTTTTTCTGTAAATACTTTTATTTCTCAAATAGAAAAATTTTCACAATCTGATTCTTCCAGAATTGTAAATATTTCTGATGTAATTGTAGATAAGCCAATAGATAAATCTTTATTTTGGTCGTTATATTTTGATGGATCAAAGTCTAATGATGGAGCTGGAGCAGGATGCATCTTAATTGATCCAGATGGAGAGAAAACCATGCTATCCTGTAGGTTAGAATTTGAGTGTACTAACATTACTGCAGAATATGAAGCTTTGATTCAAGGACTTTATAAAGCTATAGGGTTAGATGTTAAATACTTGAAAGTCTTTGGTGATTCCGAAATTGTCATAAAACAAGTTAGGAATACTATTCATTGCATTTCAGGACATCTTAAACACTATCAAACCCTAGTGCAATATCTTACCACTCATTTTTTAGCATTCAATATTTCTCCTATTCCCAGGAATCAAAATACATCAGCTGACTTGTTAGCTAATGTTGCATCTAAACTCCTTGCTGAAGATTGCAGTCTTGATAGGTTTTCTGTAGAATTGATTTTTCGCCCATCTGTCCCAGATAATGTCACAAATTGGAGAGTATTTTATCATGATCAAGATATTTTAAATTTCATGACTTCAGAGAAATCATATGATGAACAAATTATTGATGAAGATGATCATGATTTACAAATTGCCTCAAAAGGTAATGAAAATCTCATTCCGAAATCTGTTGTTAAATTAGAGGACTTATATGATATTAAAGAAAGATTCAAGAAAGTCACTAATGCTAAACTTCAAAGTTCCACTTTGAAGTTTGAATTAGTAAATCTTGGCTCTGACTCTAATCCTCAAAACGTTAATTTAGGACTCAATTTAACACCAGAGGAAAGGAATGCTTTCATTAAACTTCTGAACAAATATAAAAACGTTTTTGCTTGGAATTATGATGATTTAAAAACGTATGATACTTCGGTTATTCAACACACAATTCCAATGCTTCCTAATATTAAACCTGTTCAACAGAAGTTGAGAAAGATTCATCCAAATCTCGAAAGTCAAATCAAATTAGAACTTAATAAACTTTTAAAAGCCAAAATCATTTTTCCGGTCAGGCACTCCAATTGGGTTTCCAATATGGTACCTGTAAGGAAGAAGAATGGTGATATAAGAATCTGTATTGATTTCAGAAATTTAAACAAGGCATGTTTAAAGGACAATTTCCCATTGCCAGCCATGGAATAGATACTTCAAAAGGTAGCTGGTTCTGAACTTATGTTCTTTGTCGATGGATTTTCGGGCTATAATCAAGTTTTAGTTCATCCAGATGACAGATTGAAAACAACTTTCAAAACAAAATGGGGAACTTATGCTTATCAGAAAATTCCTTTTGGTCTAATAAATGCAGGAGCAACTTTTCAAAGAGCCATGGACATAGCATTTAAAGGTCTGATCAATAAATCAATTGTTGTTTATCTTGATGACATAACAGTATTTTCAAAAAAGAGAGCCAATCATCTACATGATTTAAAGCAAATATTTGAAAGATGTAGAAAGTTTGGTATTTCCTTAAATCCAAAGAAATCTTTCTTTGCTTTGGATGAAGGAAAACTCTTAGGATTTGTTGTGTCAAAAGATGGTATATACATTGATCCAGATAGAGTAAAAGAAATTTCTGATATTTCTTTACCTCATAACAAAAAATCCATGCAATCATTTCTTAGACAGATCAATTTTGTAAAAAGATTCATTCCTGATTTTTCTTTAATTGTTTTACCTATGCAAAATATGATCAAGAAGAATTCAGTATTCAAATGGGGGCATAAAGAGAAAGAAGCCTTTGCGGCAATTAAACAAGCGATTATTAATGCACCAGCATTGAATACCCCGGATTTTTCTAAAGATTTTGTTTTGTATACTTTAGTTACCGAAACATCCTATGCAGCTGTTTTAACACAGCGCAATGATCAGAAAATCGAAGCACCAATTTTTTTCTTTAGCTCAAATCTACAAGGAGCTGAGCTTAATTATTCCGATGTTGAAAAACAAGCCTTTGCAGTGTTTAAATCAATCAAACATTTCAGACCTTTTCTCTTGAAAACACATACCAAAATCATTGTCCCATTCTCTGCAGTGAGGCAATTATTAATTCAAAAAGAAGTAGGAGAAAAGAGAGCTAACTGGGTAACAGCCTTGCAAGAATATGATATTGATATTAAACCTGCTAAGATTGTTAGAGGACAAGGTTTTTGCAGATTATTGGCAGGAGCTCATAACATACCAGAAAATCAAGATTCAAATCAAGATATTCAAGTAAGTTAGGTAAGTGTTACAGATTCTGAATCTCAGTATGCTGATCTCATCTATTACTTGAAAAATGGGTATGCTCCTTCTAATCTCAGTTATAAGAGAAAATGTGCTTTAAGGTTAAAGACTATTAAATATGAGATCATTGATAATGTGTTATTCAGAAAAAATTATGATTCAATCTTATTAAGATGTCTTGAAAAGACTGAAGGTGAAAAGGTTTTGCAGGAATTGCATGATGGACTAGCAGGAGGTCATTTTGGAGGTGATACCACAGCTCACAAAATAATTCGTGCTGGTTATTACTGGCCTACCCTTTTTAAAGATACACATGACTACGTAAGGAAGTGCAGAATTTTCCAAACTGCAAGTGGAAGACAAAGGAAACCAGCTTTTCCTTTGCAACCAGTGAGTATTGAGCAACCATTCGAACAATGGGGGCTTGACATTATTGGTGAGATACTACCTCATTCTTCTAAACAGCACAAATACATCCTTACTGCAACTGATTACTTGACAAAATGGGTAGAAACAATCCCTTTGAAGGTAGCCAATTCTGATGCAATTATTGATTTCATAGCTCAATTCATCATAACCAGGTTTGGTGTACCTAAAGCTCTTGTCTTTGATAATGCATCTTACTTTTCCAGAAATAGTTTAATAGAATTTGCAGTCAAAAGAGGTTTTAAACTGAAATATTCAGCAAATTATTATCCACAAGGTAATGGTTTGGCTGAATCCACTAACAAAAATCTTATCAAAATCATTAAAAAGACCATTGATCAAAATCAAAAGAATTGGCACAAGTCTTTAATCTTTGCACTATGCGCTGATCGTATTACTGAAAAAGCTTCAATAGGAACATCACCTTTCAATTTAGTTTATGGGAAAGAAGCTGTGATACCATCAAATTTAGCTCTTCCATCATTAGCCCTAGTGCAATTTATTGAAGAAAATCCTTCTTCATCCATTCAATTGAGATATGATCAAATCCTTAAACTAGAAGAAGATAGAGATAAAGCAAAAATTATTCATAAAAAACATCAACAGCTTGTAAAATCTTCTTTTGACGCAAGTTCTACCGGCTCAAAAATTTTGTCCATTGGTGATCTCGTTCTGAAATGGGATAAAGCACATGAAGAAAAAGGTAAGCATACCAAATTTCAGAAAATGTGGCTTCGACCATTTCAGATCGTTGAAAAGATAGACTCAAATACATTCATACTCCAAGATCTAACAGGTAAGAGAGAATCTCTTCCTGTAAATGGGCTTATCTTGAAGAAATTCTTTTCATAAGGAGGTAACCCCTTCTTAAACTGTCCATATTCCTTTCTGCAGAGTTTTTAATTGTTTTTTGCAAATAAAGATTGTTAATGAGTCTCTAATTGACTGTTTACTATTTAGAAAATTTCTTAGGAAGAATATTATAAATATTTATTTTGTGTAAATAAGAATTTTTAAAATAACGATCACAGTTTTTGGACAGTTTAAAATAAGATGTTAAACTTTGAAAGATTATTTCAATCATTTGCATAATCTTTTGAAAACTTGAGGAGAATGTAAATCATTATAAGTTTATTGAGCAGAGAAAGGTTATCTATAAAAGTAAAAGATTTTTCAAAGTCTTGGTACTCAAGAAACTTTGAAAATTGTCATCCATTTATTCTTAAGGATAAAACTATTTCACCCCATCCATTTAAGTTGTGATTTTTTAGAATGTAATTCTAATAAATTATATGAAAATTTAAGAGATAAGAGGTCTCATTATGAGCCGACTTACCATGTTCATAAGAAGTAATGAAACTGACATTACCAATACTGCATACCAAAACAGGGTAATGGCTTATAAATATAAGACAAGGGGTCTCATCACGAGCCAGCTTGTTCAGTTTAATTATAACTAGTGAATGGCATTGTTATCAACTGGCTACCAAACCAGAACAATGGCTCTTAAAATAAAAAATAAGTAAAAGACAAAAAACATGAGATAATAGGTCTTATGAATTTATCTTTTAAAAAGTCATAATTTTAGTTGGATGGGACAATGAATGGTTAATGGTTTAAAGGTAACCCTGTCGAGACTATGAACATTTGCAGGCAGCAGAGGCAATACCTATGACAATAGAGTATATTATAAAACCAAAACTTGGAGAAATCCACTTACTTCATTATTAACACCAATCAAAGCTTGAGATAACCCAAAAAAAATTTTGTTCTTAAGGAATTAGAAAGAAATTGTGAATGATTTTTATTTCTTTTTCATAGTTAGATTTTATTTGAATTATCCTAAGATAATTTTCATTATCTTTAAAAATCTTTACTTACTAGAAATATAGTGTTCATTTTATTTTTCAGAGATAACTGTTTCTTTCAGTGAATCGCCAATTGTTGTGACCAGCAACAACCCCCCTTTTTATTTAGTATTAGTAATAATACTAAATAAAATGGGGACCCTTAGTTAAAAAAATCCAAAAAAAATCAATTAGGATTTTTTTCCTTTTCAAATAAAACTTTATATCATAAACTTAGAGAAATTTCTTAGAAAAACCTTTAGAAACACTTAAGTTTATGATAGATTAAAAAAAAGTTTTCTTTAAACGAAATAGCGCATCCATCGCAAAATGGTGTATATCTTTTGTAAAACTGAAATTGCGATTTTACGATATTGCGATAACATATTGGTCGCAGATCGCATAGCGCAGAAAAAGGAAATGTTAAACGAATACTTTTGCGCTATTTACAATTTTGCGTTTTTGCGCTATTTGCGATTTGCGCTATTTGAGATATTTGCGATATGCGCTATTTGCAATTTGCGATGGTTACGTTTTTCGATTTGCGATATTACGCAGATCGCAGATCGCAATGTCGCAGATTCATAAAAGCGCGTTGTTCAAAGAAAATCCTCCCATAAATCAATATCTGTTTTGCGCTTTAATGATTGGATTAAATAAATGGATTGTTAATTAATGGTAAATGAGATTTTGTTTTGATCGAAATTCGTTTCACGTTAAAATAATATATTTCATCCACCTTTGCATTTAAAACAATCTCATCACCTTTCTCATGCCATTACTCTCATTTAACTCGTAAAACCGCAGGCACGAAGGAGAAAACGTCTATACAAAGCGTTCACAGAACATCATGGGTAAGAAAGAGAAGACTTAAAATTCTAAAAACAGAGAGATGGCTTCACTATATGCAGACACTGCTTGCAATAAGGATGCCGGTATAACCACCTGGGAAGGAATTTATAATTTGCTTGAAGAAGAAAATCCTGTGGTGATGAAAGTTGCGGCTACAGCAGGTTCCAGTAATACATCTGAAGCAACCCTTAAAGAACTAGCTTGTTCATTTCTACATAGGATAGTGGCAAGACCAAGAATTCTTCCGTATACGGACATGGTGAAATGGGTGCTGGATAGCACCGATATTTCAAACAGGCAATTTAGAACTCTAGATCAAGAGCTCATCGGGTCATTCACTACGAAAGATTTGAGGCTGATGTATCATTTTCCAGAACCTCAGGCAACTTATAATAAACAATTTATGGAGGATTTTCCCAAAGAACATGCAAATTTGGTGGAATGCACAAAGGAATGGACCAAGAGAGATGAATCATTGAAGAAAAACAAACACGGTATGTACAGTACTGGTTCACTTACCTCTCCATATTGTTTTGCTGCTGCTATGTTATGTAGGCTTTTTGGAAAGCCTGACATAAACATGATCTTGCCTGAATGGCTCCCTTTGTTGAATGCTGCTGTTAATTCTACAATTGTAGACTCGGCCAAAATCTTGTCTGATAATTTGGCCACTGCTATTTTCCATTACCGGTCTAAACGAATTGTTTCTCAGCGGATTTATCCGCCTTTTTATTTATCTGCTTATGTCATGGACACTATCTGTTTTGTTTCCAAATTCCCTGTGATGGGTTGGCAATGGAAAATCCACGATCCTTTGCCTATTCATGTGTATCATAAGGAACTGTGGGAGTCTAAGTTTGTCCCCCATTTTTACAAAATTTGCCATGGTATAATGCTGCCATTGTATAGAACATTGCATAATAAGGATCCCCCAAGGTTATCCCCAGAAACAGAGGTCGACATTCTTCCCGTTGTGAGATGGTTTGGAGAAGAGTTTTTCACTTATGTTAGGGTTTTTGGAAGTTCTACTTCCCCCCATGTTTTACCCCTATACATTTCGGATAAACTTTTAGCTCGGGAGATTGCTTATTAGATCTGTGGCGAAGGAGGTTTGACAAAGTATTTAAAAGATAAGAAAAAAGCCATTTGGCCACAATTTCCCGTAGCTTGTGGCACATTTTCGTTATTTGATATTGGACATGCATTCAAGGAAGTAAGCAATATTACATTTTTACAATTGTTTAAATGTGAAAAAAGGTTATTCGACCCTAATGAAGATGTTAAAAACTTCACCACTGCAATCAAAGTAAGGATATTTTCCAGAGAAGAAGACCCTTTCGATGATATATTCCTAGGAAAATCCACACTGAAAGAAATTCTATGTTCAGCACAGATGCAGTTATCTCCAGAACAATTTCAAGAATTTAAGGTTTACAGAGAAAGAAGACTGACCACCATCCCTTTGGAAAATTTGCGTGTGGAACCCGCAAAGGAACCCACTCCTAGTGTTAGTATAAGTGGAAGTTCGGGTACAGATAAATCTAAGTCAAAATCTGAAAAAGAGACTTATGAACGTTCCAATAAGTCTAATGAAGAGCAAGATAAAAATAAAGAATCAGTGAAAGATACTGCTCAATCGAAAGATCTTTCACAACAACAAATTTTGACTTCTCATCAGACAAATCCTCCTCCTACCAATGTACAGCAACAATCAGTCACAATTGAATTAGACAAAGAATGGGAAAGGTTTAATCAATTTCTTAATGTGGAAGGACTGAATTTACAGACCCCTGTCCAGACAGCCAAAGTTTTGAGCACAGGAATAAGTAGTACAGTCACAGTGACTGAGCACATAACTATCACACCCTCCTCTGAAATTATAATTAATGTAGAGGAAATTCCTCCTCTAGATGTATTCTACAGCCCGAAATACGAAGCAGTAGTGAAGAAACAAAGAAAAAAGAGAAAGTTAGAAGGTGCAATTGCTACTGAAGCAGAACAATTAGATGTCCTATGGAAGGATCCTAACACAGAGCCTACTGATAATCTTGCTAAGTTATCTCAAATGACAGGGGCTTATGCTTCTGCCACTATTGACAAGGCATTTGAGATACAACTCTTATTAAATGAAAAAGAAGAACAGATAAAAGTTCTGCAACGGGTACATGCCAATAATGAAGCACAAATGAAACTTGAAAAGTTACAGCAAAAACTTCAAGAAATGAAAATTGGACATCAAAAAAGTTTGGCTGATAAAGAAAAAAAAATACAGATTATACAAGATCAGCACAAAGATGATCCTAAGCTTCCAGAGTTTGATTCAGAAACCATTTCTTTAAACAATCAACTACTGCAACAAGAAGAAGTATTATGCCAAAAAATCTTGCAATGGAATTCTTTCTGCCAAGAGAGTGATAAGATCACAAATCATGTCGTAGATTTACGAAATGATTATGATTTAATTAATGAAAAGATTACTGATTATTTGGTATGGCAAAAAACAGATGAAGGAAGAAAAGCTGGTGCACCAATTATTAATGAAAACCTTAAAGAAATACTTTTCAATAACTGGGATGCACAAATCCGAAGGGCAGAGAAAGTAGTAGAGGAAGTGGCTACAGCAGCAAACAGTCTTACTGATTGTGTAAATGATAATTTGCACAAAGCTAATTTGATTTCAGAAACTGTTCCGGGATATCTCCCACAGGCACATCAACTGCAAACAGAATGGAGGCAAAAGGCAGAAGAAAGAGAAAAATGAATCCAAGGGTTGACAAGATTAAACTGGGACTCTTACTGGACATACTTAGTGAAACCACACAGTCAACACAGTGCGCTTAATTGTATCATCAATTCTGCCGAGAAGATTGCGCCTACACTTGCCGATTCTGTCTTTTCAGGACAGTTGAAATCTGAAGTCGGTCAACCACATCTTCTCAAAACAATGCTAGATGCCTGCAAGTTTAAAGATCAAGTTCATAAGTAATTAGTTAATAGTCTTTATTTTTAGATTTATTTTTAGTTTTACTGTATTTTTTCCTAGGAAAAGGACGGTCATTTAAATCGAATCCTTAAGTTTTTGTAATAGACTATTTTTAGATTTAGCTAAGTAGTATTTAAACCCTTCTCATGCATTTAGAGAAGGGTCCTGAATTATTATATTTTTGAATTGGAGATTACATTTCTGTACTCCACTGACTTTTATATTTTATAAAGGATCACTTCTGGTGATTTTATGCGGAATTATCTTTCAAGTGTTGCATTTCTGTACCTTGGATTTGATTTTGCATTAGAATTGCTGGATTAGAGTATCAAATTTCATTTGAAAGCTTTCAAGATGAATAAGGTATTTCTATCTATTCATTGTTGATTTCTTTTGTCTTATGATATTCGCTTTAAAAATTTTCTATCATTTATAGATATTTGTTTTCATAACGTTTCTTTATATATATCATTTTTGAGTATAATTGAAATGTTATCTTTCAAAAGTATATGTAGATGATATATTATGATGAATGCAATATGCTAATACAACTCTATTTAATTTCTTAAACAGAGTTATCTTTATTTGTTACTGCACAATTTCAATTAAACTTTAATACATTTTTATGGTTATTGTTAAATTAGAATAAATTTAAGTTGTATTCACATATGATTGCCCAGGTTAGTTTTAGAATTTCTTTATTAGTATTTAGTTTAAATTAGAATAGTTTTTATTTCAGTCAATTTAGTCCCATTTTCACTCATCCAATTCAACCCATCACCAACCCATTAGTTATAAGGAAACTGGTCCTTTAAATCCAGTCGGAGCCACCATACCAAACAGAAAAGGAGTTGTCCTAAGGTCCCGACTGGGTGGTTTTCCCCAATGTTTGAAGCAGAGATTTTCTAGGCTTCAACACATCAATAACAAAAACAAAATTTTTGGTTTTTTCCCAAAAGGGTTTCCACATAAAACCTCTGTGTCCAATGTGCACATTGCTCATGATGTGTGATGATGTTTTGATTTCATATTTCTACCACATGATAGGTTGCTGATGATTATATGGATGGTTTCCAAGTTTGAATGAAAAATAAATTGCCACAAAAGTTAAAATTAGCATGAATATTGATTCACCCCCCCCCCCCCCTTAGTATTAACATTGTTTCCAACAAGAACCTCTTCAAACATGCCCATAACCAATGTCATTCACCGATTCCACACGGTGAACATTGTATGGGGCCAACATTCATATTTAGTGAGTATGTGGATTATGGACTATGGTTTAGTTATTGAGGTTTATAATGGATAAGGAAAAAGTTGATAAGGTCACACAATGGGGTTTATTAGGATTTATATATATTTGGGGCTATGGGATAGACGGGTTGAGGATTATGTGGATTAGAAAATAGGGGCTTTGAATTGTGTCTAAGGGTTTATTAGGGATATTTGTTAAGGGTTAGGGTTTTTTTAAGGGGTTATAAGGTGAGGATTTATAGGGTTCGAGAGTTTTTCACAGTGTTAAGGATTATAATTTAATAAAGTAGTTAACAAATAGTGGATATAACAATTTAGGAATCTGTTTATTAATTCCCATTCAAAAGGATATATGCACGCAAGCTAGGGGTTATTTGGTTTATTGTTTAAAAATGTAAAGGATTTGGACATGTCATATAGGTTATAAGTTAGGGAATATGGTAGTTAGAGGATATTTTTGTATATGGGATTATGTTATGGATCATATATGTTACTAGTTAACAAGTATAATTGTTATGACTCAGAGATTATTACCGATAATGGCTACATTTTAAAAGTTGAGGGCAATACAATTATGATTTTTGGGATATAGTTATTATGGATACATGCTATAATAGATAATAGATGTTAAGGGTCAAAATTAGTATGTGTTAAGGTTTATAGGGGTTGTATATGGGATTATGTTATGGATCATATATGTTACTAGTTAACAAGTATAATTGTTATGACTAAGAGATTATTACCGATAATGGCTACATTTTAAAAGTTGAGGGTAATACAATTATGATTTTTGGGATATAGTTATTATGGATACATGATATATTAGATAATAGATGTTAAGGGTCAAAATTAGTATGTGTTAAGGTTTATAGGGGCTTCATATGATATTTTTTATGTGTTATACAATCTAGGGGTGATAGAGGTTGGACA